>JANAVB010012025.1:0-17500 GCA_029216955.1 Iris pallida | reverse complement strand
AGGGCCTTACTCTGCCCAATTTGGTCTGGAACTGGTCAAGATAACTACAGCATGTTGACATGGTAGACCTCTATGTTGCCACTGGCCACACGTGCAGGTTTTGTCTTCAATATTCACTGTCCATTTGCCTAGTAGACCACGATACACCTCATATAGAAAGTCAGATGAACCTTTTCATGTGTATTCATTGATCTTCAGAGTCAACCCCTCAATGTGTCTCTGCCACCTAGGCACCAACTGACCTACAATCATCTTCTTAGTTGCAACTTGCATCCTCTTGTAAAATATACTCATCAAAAATTCACCATACTTTTCCCCTACAGTACAAATAGGTTTGTCCCTCAGCTTTCTTATAGAGTTGTTGAAAGCTTCAGAAAAGTTGTTAGTTATATGCTCAGTATGGGTATTATGGTCAAAGAATGCCCTAGCCCAACTTTCCTTCTCCTCAGACATCAAATATGCATAAGCTCTAGCATCTACTTGCTCCAAATCATTAACCCATCTTTCAAAATCAATAACCTTGTATGCACCTGCATTATTAATATCAATTACTAAACAAATATTAAACCAACAAATTATAAAAACTATAAAATCAAAAAGAATCACTAAACCTGCAGCATTCCAAGCTAGATGCTTCAAATGTGTCCCTGGAAATTTTCTCTTAAAGTTTTGGTACAAGTGTCTAAAACAGAATCTGTGATTGTGATTCACATCACTGAAAACGTCCTTCACAGCCTGTATCAACCCCTTCTGTCTATCCGAGATGAAAGTTAGTTTCAAAGGATGCCTTGTCAATTCTCCCTTCAAATTCTCTAGAAAACTCCTCCAATTAGCAGCATTCTCAGATCTACACACATATATGCCTAATGGAACAAGTCCATTCTCAGCATCTAGGCTTGTTGCTGCAAGTAACACACCACCGTACTTTCCTTTGAGAAAGCATCCATCAAGTCCTATTATCGGTCTACACCCCTTGATGAACCCTGTAAATACACGAGAAAAAACAATTAAAAATTCATGTATGCAACTAGATACTCTAAGTATACAAAAAAAAACAATTTAGTCCAAATTAAGATGCTTACCCTCCAAAGATGCTCTGTAGGCTATGCACATGTGAGTGAAAGTGAGATCCAAATGGTCTCTAGAGAAGGTAGCCACACTCCTATGATTGGTAAACAATATCTGGGCACACAACCGAGGAATCAATGCATAGCTATCAGAATAGCTCCCATTGACCCTCTCAAGTATCTTAGCCCTTGCTTTCCAAGCAACCTAGTATGGAATTTTGGTACCGTACCTTTCCCATATCGAATCACGAATCCTTTCTGGCTTCCATATTTTGTTCGACTTCTTCACTACAGGTATAACAACATCTGCAACCCACTTAGAATTAGCCATGGAATTAAACTCACCTTCTTCCCATGTACATTTGTGTTCATTTACATAAGTGTTCAACCTCCATGTAGGCTTTTCATGCTTTATTTCTCTTGCATATGCAATCCATGGACAACCCTGATCCTTTTTCTTGCAGTAGGACCTCATTCTATACCCTTCATTCCATGGGCTTCTAAACCCAAATTTGTTAAGAATGGCAAATGTCCTCAAATGATGCCTGTAATGCTTCTTAGTTTCCCATTTCATCCCTTTCTCAAGTGTTAAGACTAGCAATGGACCATTCTCTTCCGTATCCTCTGGGTACATATCAATAGATTGATCTACAATCTCATCAAACTCATTAGTTGGTGGAGCATGTTGAAGTACACCTTCAGTATCATCATTAAGAGCTTCACCACCACCATCACTGTCACCATCTGACTCATTTCCGGCATCCCTAGCAACCTCTTCATCACTACTTTCAAAACAATCAAGATAACTCTCGTAGTCTTCTTCTTTTTCTGACTCATCCATGCTCACATAATCATAAACTGGATCCACATAGACATCTGCTCTATATTCAGGATCAATACAAGTTGATTCATGTTCTGCACTTGCTTGTCTTGCATTTTTGATAATTTCTTCAACCCTTGAAGCTTGTGTTGGCACTTGATTCCAGTCAAATAATAGATCATTTAAGTTTGTAGGACATCTGCAATTCAAATAAAAAAGAGGCAGTAACATACATAAGTTTTATGAGTTATAATAGTTAAAAATTAGAAGAAATGATAATAATAAAAGTTGAAAATAGAAAGAGTCTCAGACATCCAAGGAAGGTATGGAATAAGCAGCATAAGCTCTCAAGCCCGGTGAGGCGAAAGCACTCATATGGCCACTGCAAATGTTTTGAGAAACAAGCATTTCCAGATATCATCATTAACATCAATTTTAGATTGCAACACAATAATTTCCACATTTTAGATTGAAAAACAATACAAAAGAAAATATATATGCCTTCAAGCCAAGAGAGAGGCTTGCCTTAGCTAGGGATGTTTTCATCTGGACAAGGTTTCACACTGGTAAACTCAAGTGGTCATATTTTCTTTGTATAATTTTGCTTCGCCATGGGTCAATTATTCAAACGAGCATGTTTACGACCTCCTCTTGCTAGTTCACTACTCTCCATGCTTGTGAAGTTCATCTTTTGTGTTCTACATTCTTTTAGATGTGCTTTGAACAAACTTTTTGAATTTTATGTACTCTCAGTCTCAGTACTTTTACTTGTTTCTAAAATTTTAGGCACCACTCTTGTTAATATACTGAACTGAATCGATGGAGAGTAGTGAACTGAACCGATGTTGAGGATAATCCATTTGAAACATCACCTGATTCATGTGTTGAGGATAATCAACTGAACCGAAATCACTTGATTCATGTGTTGCATATTATATGGTAGATGAAGTAGTATGTGTAATTACATACAATTTAAGACTAAATAGCAAAAGGGAGAGTGGAAGAGGTTTATATGAAAATAAACACCAAAATTAACAAGAATAGGCCGAGAGGGAATGCTGTCAACTTCCTTTGCTTCTATGAACAGTAACAACAACAAAATTAATACCGCCACTTCTTATTCTCTTCTCATTGTAACACAAAAATTTTATGAAAACCAAACTGGGAAAAGAATTAGAAGAAATGATAATACCTGGAACCGATTTTGTCCATTTAAACAATCAAAGAATTAAACAAAATTCTAAAAACACCTCTAAACTAATTTCGGACAGAAAATGCAAATAGAACAAAAATGTATGATTGAAATAAGACTAACCTGGAATTCTGACTCATTATGCAAATCCTCTCTCTAAATCACCAAGCAATATTTTTAGGGTTCATCAAGGGGTGAAAAATCCTCTCTAAACTAATTTAGGGTTCTTTGTTTCAGCCTCTTTTTTAACCCCAATTTTTTTGATTTAACCCTAAGGGTGTTTTGGTCTTATCAATATGTATATGGAAAAACATGGCAATTTTTTTTCTTTCCGTTAGAAACGTTTGCTCTTACTGTTAGAATGGGGGGGTAATAGTGATTATATTAAAAATGGGGGGAAAACAGAATTAAGAATTAAGAATGGGAAGGTAAATACAAATAACTCATATATATATATATATATATATATATATATATATATATATATATATATATATATATATATATATAGTGAGGTAGAGAGGGGAGTAGAGGGTGAGATGGAGGGGAGTAGAGAGTGAGATGGTGAGAAGAAGAAGGATAATAGCAGCAGCTGTGGGGGGGGATTAGGGGCTGCTGCCCCCCCCCCCCCCCTCCCACAAAACAGCAGCAGTAGCAGCATAAATAGCAGCAGTATCAAAAAAACAGTAGCAGCATTAAAAGCAGCAGCAACACCCCCCTTCCCCCATTTCACCCATTGACCCCCCCATATATAACCCCCTATATAGCCCTATATATGTGTGTGAGTTGGGTATTAGTTTAGAGAGTTAGTGAGTGCGTTTGTGTTAGTCTTGAGTGTGTGTGAGAGTTTGGAGAGTTAGAGTTTAGCTTTGTGTAGTGGTTAGAAGTTAGTATACTATATAGGTTAGATAGTTAGATAGCAAGTTAGTTTTGGTTAGATAATTTGAATTTGTCTCTAGTTAGAGTCTAGATGTGTGGTATTCAGAGATACCAAGTTGGTATCTCAATATCCATTACCTTAAGGTAATGAGAATTTATCCTTTTTGACTTTTGAGTGTCAAGATATCATGATACGGTATCGAGATACTAGAAGAGGGTTGGAATACCATATTAGAGCGTGGGGGAAAACTTAGAATGAAGGTGGAGAGGTCTAGAGTCGGAGTTAGAGGCTAAGGTAAAGTTTTACCATGGAAATGGTAAGAGGGTATGTTAGGATAATGCCTATTTTCTAACATATGAGATTACTACTTTAAGATATAGTTATAATTAGGATTTTATGGTTGGTAATGGTTAGGAATAGTGGACTTAGACTAGTTTTGACCTTGGTTGACCACGGTTGACTATTTTGAGCAAAAGTCAACTAGAAGTCACCCGTAGCCTAAAATTGACTAGAACTTGACCGAAGTTGACCAGTTGACCCAAAGTCAACTGTTAGTCAACGTTAGTCAAGTTTGACCTAGAGTTGACCTAGGGTTGACCAGAGGTGCCCAGTTTACCAAAAGTCAACTGTAAGTCAACCTTTGACTTAGATTGACCTATTTTAACTTGCTTTGACTTGCCTTGATCTAGATTGATTTGCTTTGACCTGGTTTGACTTAGTATGACTTAATTTTACTTCCAAACCATTATATTGATACAATATTGTAACCCCTCTTCCCAGAAATCTTGAGAATATTTTTATTTCTTATTGAATTAAAATAGTGAACTTTTGGATTTTTTTTTAAACCTTTAATTGAATAGTTATTACGGTAGAATGCTTTAAATTATTGTTGAGTTTTGGAGTATAAGATGACTAGAAAACATGGTACGGATAGTACAGTGGCATGCCTTGACTAGTGATTTAGCCATGATAGGGAAGGCCAAGCCATAAGTGTACCCTAACTAGAAAAACCAGGCCAAGTTGTGACATGACCACTATAAATAAATAAATTATTTATTATTAAGATTTATTGACTTTAGAGACCCAGTTGAACCAAGTTAGTCCGAACTGGGCCGAACCAAATCCAAGCCCAGGTAGGCATGTAGTGAGGCCCAATACGGCTATGTAGACATATTCTAGGTAGATGCAATATCTTTAGGAATTGGAAATTAATTTCTAATAATTTTTATATATACACTATAAGTATTATTATTATTTTAATAGTGTTTACAATATTTGTATGATTTTCGGGAACCAATAAAGAGTGTTCATACTAGGTTCACCAAACCTTACTACACTTGTTATTGGGTTATTTTTAGTTATTATCAGGATTATTAGTGTCACGCCCCAGAACCAGAATACTGGAGAGCGGGGGCAGACATAGCCAGCTACGTATATGAAATGGAATCCATCTCGCTATACGGTCACGGCTGTCTAGATACATGAGGGTTTATCTACAAGCCAACAGTCTCTTAAGGTCATGAACAAGCCTAGTGTCTCAATCACAAGCAAGTAATTAAAAGTCACAAGATGTATGATCATTAAATATACAATAGTAAGGCGTCCCAAACATTACATATTCAGCTGATCATGAAGCTAGTCGTTACAAAATGTCAGGACTAGCAAGAGTTTAGTCATACATGATCAACCCTAGGATCTGTTAATCATGTTACAGCCCGTAGGCAGACAGTGAGTAAGTGCAATCGAGCTAAACAGGTGCTCGTTGGCTAAATGCCTCAAAAGAGTATTTTTACAATAGAGTGGGAGAGCCAAAAATAACCTACTCGTTGCCAGGGTTCCGTCTAGTGGCCACCATCTGGCTGGAAGGTCGGTAGATCCTCTGAAGCTGCTCCGAAATCTGGCCACACAAAACCAGCTGGGTCAGACCCCAGAAAGAGCAAGTGCCACAAAGGAGGCTTCACTTAAGAACCAAAACCAGCAATCAGCATAAGATATAAATAAAGTAAGAACTGAAAATAAAGAAAATACATCAGGATGATATACGACGAGATAACCATGGGACTATTCAGACAACCAGGTTACAACCCGTAAACCAAACAAGGACCGGGGTTGTAACCCTTCGTCTGAACAGAACTTGGAATTCTCACCATTTATCGGTAAAATAAATACAAGCATTCTGGTCATTCAATAATCTGGAACAGGATCAGGGCAAGACTTGACTGGTTAGACTCCATCCAATCACTTCACGGCTAAGAAAGAATTACGGCTTGATACTTTAACTAACTAGGGTTGTCACAAGCCTAATTATTAACAAAATGCAGTGAGATTGTTCCACAGCCACAAGCCCTGCAGACCATCCAGGTTCCCCGGGTTAAAAGATTAGAGTTGAATTCAGGTGGGTACATCGTCCAGGAAACGAATGTACCCTTAGGTAGCTTGAAGGGTGCAACACATGACAGTGTGCTGAAAATGTGCCCTACTCGACGGCAGGCTACAGATCCCAAGGCGTGCCCAGGTAACGGGATTGCCTGTAGCTGGGAAATCTCTTCATGACTAATGTATTAATCTAGTTATTAGCCCTTAGTTTATTTCAATAGGTACTCCTGACCGTGGTACTCAGGAGTCCCCTCCTAGACATGATGCAAGACAAGACTAGATTATTTATACAAGCACAATCGCCCACGGTGTCCAGGTTATTATACAGGTCATGTTATGTCAGGTAGCCGTCGCAACAGCTTATCAAGGTATAACATGTCAGGTTATCAGGTCAAGTGTACTTGTCAGGAGTGCGCCACGACGGGCCACTTTCAGGTCATGTCATGTTACTCATGTCAGGAGTGCACCACTACGGGTCACTATCAGGTCATGCTCAATTGTCAATTTCAAACATATCAAGTAAATTCGCAATTATCAAGTTCAGGACAAAAGGCGTAAGGATATAAAATGGGCGTAAAATATCTAATAAAATACCAATATACAGGGCTATAGAAGAGCCAAGCTTAAGGAAAATAAAACCAAATCTGCACACGCTGACATGAGACCAAGTCAGCCAAAGGCCATACGCTCAGGTCAAACTATGCTCAGGCCAGCGTACACCTTGCTCGCTTAAGCTAGCGTACCAAGCATACGTACGCTCAAGCTACAGGTCAGCGTACGCTCAAGCTAGCGTACCAAAGGGTCCATACACTTCTAATGGGAAGCGTACGCAAGGGTCAGCGTACACAAGGGCACGCTCAAGCTACAGGTCAGCGTACGCTCAAGCTAGCTTACGCTCAAGACTGCATACGCTTGAGCTAGCGTACGAAAGGGTCTAGGGCGCGCTCATGCTAGCGTACGCAAAAGACACGCTGCCAACAGGCAGTGTATCAAGGCTAGCGTACGCTCGCTAAAGAGCAGCGTACCAACGCTATCGTACGCTTGCTAAAGAGCAGCGTACCAAGGCTAGCGTACGCTCGCTAAAGAGCAACGTACAGCTCAGTGGCGTAAGCTAAAAAGCTAGCTCACTGTTCACTGTCTTCTCCAAATGGCAAGAACTCTAAAGTTGAATCTAAGCTTCAACAGTCCATATCTTGGTCAAAACAAGTCCGAATCCAACTTTCCAAAGGTCAAAATTGGGTAGAATGAAATTCTCTACAACATAGAACCATCAAAACTTGAAAACAAGGAAGTTTGATAGATCAAAACCACCAAAAATCCAAAAATAGCAAGACTCTAGATCTACAAGAATTAAAGCCTCAAAATAGAAAATGACAAGTTCTAATGTGGTTTAGAATCATGAGGAGAAGCTAATAAAACCATCAAAAGGGTTCTCTTGTGGAAGTAAGTTGCACTTGCCTATGGTGTTCTTGGTTGGTAGAGAAGAGTAATGGTGGGGGAAGGAGAAGTAAATGAGAATTATGGAGGAGAGAGAAGGTTGGTGGGGATAATAAAGAGGGGGTTGTGGTGGAAATGAAGGAGAAGCATAGGCTAAGGTGTTCCACCCTTGGCCCATGATGAACCAAGCATTTGGCCGGCCGAACCAAGCCAACCCAATCCGAGAGTTAAACCAAGCCGAGAGCTAAACAAGGGATCAGGCAATACAGAATAAAATACGCACACGTATTCCAAGAATACGTAATACGAACCATAGGCATTACAACTCTACCCACCTTAAAAGAATTCCGTCCTCGAAATTTAATCAAGAGGCTAGAGGAGCAATGACAAGCTACATTAATAACAAGCAAGCTATACTAGGCAATCAATCAATCATGCAAGCAAGGAATCGAAGGCAGGAGGCATAAGAAAGACATTATACCTCACGAGTCAAACAAGTCGGGATATCGCGATTGGATATCATCCTCACGCTCCCACGTTGACTCCCCCAAAGAGTGATGACCCCAAGCAACTCGGACTAACTTGATAGTCTTGTTCTTGAGGATCTTCTCTCTCCGGTCCAATATAGATACGGGCCTCTCCTCATACGAAAGGTTGGTACCAACAACCAATTTTGAATGATCCAGGATGTGGCTCGGGTCCGGGATATACCGTCGTAATTAGGATACATGGAACACGTCATGCACCTCGCTTAGCGACGGTGGAAGAGCAAAACGATAGGATACATCTCCTATTCGCTCCAGAATGTCAAACGGTCCTATATACCTAGGACTAAGCTTGCCCCGTACGCCGAAACGAATGACGCCACGGTTAGGCAAAATCCTCAGGAATACATGATCGTCGATAGAAAACTCGAGAGGGCGCCGATGAGAATCGGCCCAATGGCGCTGGCGATCTTGGGCAACTCGAAGATGATCTCTGACTCGCCTGACCACTTCAACTGTCTGGGCAATCATTTCTGGACCGAGCATCTGTCTCTCTCCAACATCATCCCAGGCTAGCGGGGATCTGCACTTCCTACCATACAGTGCCTCGAACGGTGCCATCTGGATACTGGCCTGGAAACTGTTGTTGTACGAGAATTCCACCAGGTGCAAGTGATCTTCCTATGAACCACCGAAGTCAAGTGTGCAAGACCGCAACATGTCTTCAAGAGTCTGGATCGTGCGCTCTGACTGGCCATCTGTCTGCGGGTGATATGCTGAACTGAACTGGAGATGAGTTCCCAAACTCTCTTGCAAGCTACGCCAAAAGTGCGACGTAAATCTTGAATTTCGGTCTGAGGTGATACTGACTGGCACACCGTACAATCTAACAATCTGCCTGAGGTACATCTCTGCTAACTGAGCCGTCGACTGACCAACTCTGAATGGAAGAAAGTGAGCCACTTTCGTGAGCCTACCCAGATAGCATCTCTACCAGCTGGGGATCTAGGTAGTCCAGTCACAAAATCTATGGTCACATGCTCCCACTTCTATTCTGGAATCGGTAAGGGTTGAAGAAGTCCAGTCGGTCTCTGATGTTCGGCTTTAACTTGTTGGCAAACCAAACACCGAGAGACAAACCGAGCTATCTCCCGCTTCATGCCATTCCACCAGAAATGCTGCCGGATATCACGGTACATCTTCGTACTGTCGGGATGGATGGAATACTGCGAACTGTGCGCTTCTGACATGATCTCCTGCCGGATATCTTCGCTGGGTACACAAAGACGCTTACCATGTCAAAGTGTACCATCCTCATGAATACATAACTCTGGTCTTCGTCCTGCCTCACACTCGGCTCTGAGTCGCTGAAGCTTAGAATCTGCTGACTGTGCCTTCCGGATCCTCTCGACTATAGTGGACTGAACTTGCATACTGGCCATCAATGCCACACTGGAAGGGAGAATAACTTCTATACCCATCTTCTGAAGATCTGCTAACAATTCTGGCTGCGCTGTTAGGAAATAAGCTCCGGCTCTCCTGCTCAATGCATCTGCTACGACATTGGCCTTCCCAGGATGATACTGCAGGTTGACATCATAATCCACAAGAAGCTCCAGCCACCTTCTCTGACGCATGTTAAGATCCTTCTGGGTGAAAACATACTTCAGGCTCTTGTGATCGGTGAAAATCTCTACCCTATCTCCATACAAATAGTGCCTCCATAACTTAAGTGCAAACACTACTGCTGCCAGCTCCAAGTCATAGGTTGGGTAATTCCTCTCATAATCACGAAGTTGTCATGACGCATAAGCTATTACCTTCCCATGCTGCATCAGAACACATCCTAAACCTCTGCCTGAAGCATCACAGTACACTGAGAATCCTCCAGTTCCATCTGGAAGCGTGAGAATAGGAGCTGTTATCAGGCCTCGCTTCAACTGCTCAAAAGAACTCTGATACTCTGCTGTCCAAGCAAACTGCGCATCCTTGCGGGTCAACTGCGTCAATGGTGCTGAAATTCGAGCAAAATCCGAAACAAACCGCCGGTAGTAGCCGGCCAATCCAAGAAAACTACGAACCTCTACAACTGTGCTGGGCACTGGCCATGACTCAATAGCCACAATCTTCTGGGGATCCACTTCTACTCCTCCTCGAGTGATGATATGACCCAAGTACGAAATGCGATCGAGCCAGAACTTGCATTTACTGAACTTGGCATATAACTGGTGCTCTCTGAGGATCTGAAGAACTATACGGAGATGCTGCTCATGCTCTGCCTCACTCTTGCTGTAGACCAGGATGTCGTCTAGGAATATGATCACAAACTGATCCAAGTAAGGCATGAAGATGCGATTCATGAGGTCCATGAATACTGCCGGCACATTGGTTGCTCCAAAAGGCATAACAAGGAACTCCTAATGCCCATATCTCGATCTAAAAGCTGTCTTCGGGATGTCCTGCTCTCTGACTCTGATCTGATGATAACCTGAGCGCAAATCAATCTTCGAGAATACTGATGCCCCTTTGAGTTGATCAAACAAGTCATCTATCCTCGGAAGAGGGTATCTGTTCTTGATTGTTACTGAGTTCAAGGTACGATAATCAACACATAACCTGGACATACCATCCTTCTTTTTCACAAGAAGCATCGGGGCTCCCCAAGGCGATCCACTAGCACGAATGAATCCCTTGGTTCTAAGCTCTTCAATCATCTTATACAATATCTCCAATTCTGACGGCGCCATCCTGTAGACTCTCTCTGACACTGGGGCTGTCCCGGAAATCAAGTCTATAGTGAACTCGATCTTCCGCTCCGGAGGCATACCTGGAAGCTCTTCTGGAAAAATATCTGGGAACTCATCCACTATCCTGGGCAACTGAACTGCTGCTACTGGCATCCGTAATACTGGAGGAGATGACTCAACTTCGCCTCGGGAGAAAGAAAACTCCGGCTCTCCTGGAATGCTAAAAACAACCCTGCCAAGGTGGCAGTCTATCCTAGCATACTGGTTCCTCAACCAATCCATCCCTAAGACCACATCATAATCGGCCATCGGGAACTCTATCAATCTAGCGGGGAATTCTCTACCGCTAACTACGATCCGACACGAGGAAAATACTCTATCTACTCCCACAAGTCCGTTACCAGTAAGTATATTGAGCCTTACTGATAATGACTCGGGCTCTAGTCCTACCCGTGTCGCGAATCGTGCAGACATAAATGAATACGATGCACCAGAATCAAATAAAGCTGAAGCTGGAAAGGAGTTGACGAGAATAGTACCTGCCACTACCTCTCCTGGTGCCAATCCTTCCTCCATGGTCATTACCATAGCCTGACCGTGCCCTCGGGGTGCTGGTCCCCTCTGCTGAAATCCTCGCTGTCTGCTCTGACTCTGGGCTTGGGCTTGAACATACTGCTGGGGGTTCTGCTGCTGGAACACTTGGATATGAGGCGGCAAGGTCCTCGGCAATGGGTACTGCTGCTGTTGCTGGACCGGTGCTGGCCCTCTCACCGAAGAGCTAGAAAGGTTGGACGATGATGAACCACCCCTATTCGGACAGGATCCAACCCTATGGTCTGGTGCTCCACAAGCCAGACACAATCCCTGTGCCCTGCGACATTCTGCCACCACATGGCCTGGCTTTCCACAATGAGAACATCCTACTGCGGAAGACTGCTTCTGCTTCTGCTGCTGAGGGTACGTCGGAGTGGAATGCTGAACCGACGTTACTGAGGCCGCTCGCCTCAGAGCTCCAATAGTCAAAGCCCTGGCTGCCGGGGCTGGGGCTGAAGACTGATTCATCTGGCCGTGAGATCTCTTCCGACCTCCGGTCCTATCCACAATCCTCTGGGAGGTATACTCATGCCTCCGGGCTGCTCTCAAGACTGCATCAAAAGTCTGATGCTCAAACTGCTCAACTGCCAACAAGATCTCCAGGTGAAGTCCCTGCTGGAACCGCTGGGCTCTATCATACTCGGTTGCCACCAAAGTGGGAGCAAACCGACTGAGTCTGGAAAACTCGGCCGCATATCCGTCGACCGTCCTGCCTCCTTGCTTCAGATGGGTAAACCTCGTCTGCAGATCATACCGAGCCACGGCATCGAAATACTTGGTCTGGAATCTCTCTCTGAATACTGCCCAAGCAATGGGTGCTACTAATCCAACGGCCTGTGCCGCCCCCCAGCTGCGAGCAAGATCCAATAGCTGTAGGCGCACCACTGCCACCTTCTCGTTCTCTGGGGTCCTGGCTGCTTCTAGAATCACCTCTGTGTCCTGAAGCCATGCCTCTGCAGCGATAGCATCTTCACTACCATCAAAGAAGGGAGGGTTCAAGCGCTTGAAGCTGTTGGCTGCGCTGTTACCCTGATGACCACCCCGGGTCAAAGCATCCGTCACTGCCTGGTGCAAGGCATCTCCACGCCGGTCTTGGAAAGCTATCAAGGTCCTGACGAGTCCTACCAAAGTGCCATCATCATGTTCTACAGGTTGAACTGGCTGGACTGGTGGCTATCCGCCAGAAGGCACGACTCTGGAGGCTACTCCGAAATGCTGGGCTTGATCTCCAGGTTGCTGCTGGTCCGCGGGAGGTGCTCCGCCTTGCTGATCGGTAGGACCACGAACAATGCCGCTGAGGAATACGACATAGGGAACAATAAGGAAGGACCAGGACAGATCAACGATACAAGCATATGATCAGGACAAGAATCCAGGGATTCAGAAGATATGAGCAGAGATCAAGGACGAATACTGATTGAGACATCTATTCGGTAAACCCTCACATATCTTGATTTACAAGACCTGCATGGGCCACCACTTAAACCATGTCACGCCCCAGAACCAGAATACTGGAGAGCGGGGGCAGACATAGCTAGCTACGTATATGAAATAGAATCCATCTCGCTATACGGTCACGGCTGTCTAGATACATGAGGGTTTATCTACAAGCCAACAGTCTCTTAAGGTCATGAACAAGCCTAGTGTCTCAATCACAAGCAAGTAATTAAAAGTAACAAGATATATGATCATTAAATATACAATAGTAAGGCGTCCCAAACATTACATATTCAGCTGATTATGAAGCTAGTCGTTACAAAATGTCAGGACTAGCAAGAGTTTAGTCATACATGATCAACCCTAGGATCTGTTAATCATGTTACAGCCCGTAGGCAGACAGTAAGTAAGTGCAATCGAACTAAACAGGTGCTCGTTGGCTAAACGCCTCAAAAGAGTATTTTTACAATAGAGTGGGAGAGCCAAAAATAACCCACTCGTTGCCAGGGTTCCGTCTAGTGGCCACCATCTGGCTGGAAGGTCGGTAGATCCTCTGGAGCTGCTCCGAAATCTGGCCACACAAAACCAGCTGGGTCAGACCCCAGAAAGAGCAAGTGCCACAAAGGAGGCTTTACTTAAGAACCAAAACCAGCAATCAGCACAAGATATAAATAAAGTAAGAACTGAAAATAAAGAAAATACATCAGGATGATATACGACGAGATAACCATGGGACTATTCAGGCAACCAGGTTACAACCCGTAAACCAAACAAGGACCGGGGTTGTAACCCTTCGTCTGAACAGAACTTGGAATTCTCACCATTTATCGGTAAAATAAATACAAGCATTCTGGTCATTCAATAATCTGGAACAGGATCAGGGCAAGACTAGACTGGTTAGACTCCATCCAATCACTTCACGGCCAAGCAAGAATTACGGCTTGATACTTTAACTAACTAGGGTTGTCACAAGCCTAATTACTAACAAAATGCAGTGAGATTGTTCCACAGCCACAAGCCCTGCAGACCATCCAGGTTCCCCGGGTTAAAAGATTAGAGTTGAATTCAGGTGGGTACATCGTCCAGGAAACGAATGTACCCTTAGGTAGCTTGAAGGGTGCAAACACATGACAGTGTGCTGAAAATGTGCCCTACTCGACGGCAGGCTACAGATCCCAAGGCGTGCCCAGGTAACGGGATTGCCTGTAGCTGGGAAATCTCTTCATGACTAATGTATTAATCTAGTTATTAGCCCTTAGTTTATTTCAATAGGTACTCCTGACCGTGGTACTCAGGAGTCCCCTCCTAGACATGATGCAAGACAAGACAGGATTATTTATACAAGCACAATCGCCCACGGTGTCCAGGTTATTATACAGGTCATGTCATGTCAGGTAGCCGTCGTAACAGCTTATCAAGGTATAACATGTCAGGTTATCAGGTCAAGTGTACTTGTCAGGAGTGCGCCACGACGGGCCACTATCAGGTCATGTCATGTTACTCATGTAAGGAGTGCACCACTACGGGTCACTATCAGGTCATGCTCAATTGTCAATTCCAAACATATCAAGTAAATTCGCAATTATCAAGTTCAGGACAAAAGGCGTAAGGATATAAAATGGGCATAAAATATCTAATAAAATACCAATATACAGGACTATAGAAGAGCCAAGCTTAAGGAAAATAAAACCAAATCTGACACGCTGACATGAGACCAAGTCAGCCAAAGGCCATACGCTCAGGTCAAACTATGCTCAGGCCAGCGTACACCTTGTTCGCTTAAGCTAGCGTACCAAGCATGCGTACGCTCAAGCTACAGGTCAGCGTACGCTCAAGCTAGCGTACCAAAGGGTCCATACACTTCCAATGGGAAGCGTACGCAAGGGTCGGCGTACACAAGGGCACGCTCAAGCTACAGGTCAGCGTACGCTCAAGACTGCATACGCTTGAGCTAGCGTACGAAAGGGTCTAGGGCGCGCTCATGCTAGCGTACGCAAAAGACACGCTGCCAACAGGCAGCGTATCAAGGCTAGCGTACGCTCGCTAAAGAGCAGCGTACCAATGCTATCGTACGCTCGCTAAAGAGCAGCGTACCAAGGCTAGCGTACGCTCGCTAAAGAGCAGCATACCAAGGCTAGCGTACGCTCGCTAAAGAGCAGCGTACAGCTCAGTGGCGTAAGCTAAAAAGCTAGCTCACTGTTCACTGTCTTCTCCAAATGGCAAGAACAGCAAGAACTCTAAAGTTGAATCTAAGCTTCAACAGTCCATATCTTGGTCAAAATAAGTCCGAATCCAACTTTCCAAAGGTCAAAATTGGGTAGAATGAAATTCTCTACAACATGGAACCATCAAAACTTGAAAACAAGGAAGTTTGATAGATCAAAACCACCAAAAATCCGAAAATAGCAAGACTCTAGATCTACAAGAATTAAAGCCTCAAAATAGAAAATGACAAGTTCTAATGTGGTTTAGAATCATGAGGAGAAGCTAATGAAACCATCAAAAGGGGTTCTCTTGTGGAAGCAAGTTGCACTTGCCTATGGTGTTCTTGGTTGGTGGAGAAGAGTAATGGTGGGGAAAGGAGAAGTAAATGAGAATTATGGAGGAGAGAGAAGGTTGGTGGGGATATAAAGAGGGGGTTGTGGTGGAAATGAAGGAGAAGCATAGGCTAAGGTGTTCCACCCTTGGCCCATGATGAACCAAGCATTGGGCCGGCCGAACCAAGCCAACCCAATCCGAGAGTTAAACCAAGCCGAGAGCTAAACAAGGGATCAGGCAATACAGAATAAAATACGTACACATATTCCAAGAACACGTAATACGAACCACAGGCATTATAATTAGAATTATTAATAATACTGTTGTTGTATTAAATAATTACTTATTATTAAATGGTTATATTCTTCATCGTCAAATAGGTATTATTTATATTATACTTTTGTATATTATATATATCATACGTAGGAATGTGAGATTAAGATTTTAGAATTTTTATCAAGTAATTATGTGTATATATATATATATATATATATATATATATTATATATATATATATATATATATATATATATTTATTTATATATTTATATAGATATAGTGTTTATAAATAGACAAAAGAAATAAATAGAAAAAAGGAAAAAGGCCCAGCCCGGCCTAGCCAGGGGCCAGCACCCGACCTTTCCTCCCCAGGTCAGTAGAAAACCCATAACCCGAGCTCTCATGAAGGAAACACAGCAAACTCGACCGTACGTATGCGTATTTATATCGAGAGGGAAGAAACTCTCATCGAAAACCCTAATACAAACCCCAACGCCACCACCCAACCTGCGCGCCCCTCCCCCACGCACGCGTGCGCCGCTGTGGGATACCACCGTCCGGCCAGAGCCACCGGAGCAGCGCACGAAACAGAGACGAAATGACAGCAGCAACACACAGCGCCGGTCCGAGTTCAGGACAGGATTTCTCATCGCATAGTGGATCATTTTTCGATCTACTTGCTCAGGTGTGTACACAACACATATAACTCTAATCCCTATCAATTAGATTAGTGTAGTTCGTACTAGGTTGGTGATGAATCTTGGTTCAAAACTCGAGAAAAACTTCTGATTTGCGAAGTAGAAGATAGAGTAAAACTATCCCAACCCCCTAATTTGGAAGGCAAGTATTTGTCGATTCCTCGATAGTTTAGATAATATATTTGAAGGCAATTGTTGACAACATATATGACTTCGCAACCTATTTCGTATTTTTGAATTTCATTAATTATATGCAGAGAAAAACAGTTTTCAAAATCGAGAATTTATCTATGTAAAAACAGTTTAGAAACCTCAAAAATCCTTCGATACGACGTGCGTCCCACCAAATCGGGCGACGTGGTTGCAAACCGAAAGCATCGAAAGGTGCGTAACAGCTTTGTGGGCGTGTGGGCTTTGACGGAATTCAAATTGGTCACTTGTGCGCGACGAATTTGATGCGTATCCGTCAAAATTCACCGTATCGACCTCTGTGCAAATTTCTTAATTACTTTGTACACGTTCGTCAGATCGAGACGAAACTTGCGCCAATAGGACCATATCATTTTTCTGGTCATGTATGCCATGTTTGGTCTGATTCTGAGACAGTTGATCGGATCACCATTTTGCGGGCCCCACGATCCGATTCAGCGGACGATTTTGTGCACGACCCATCGGAATCCAAAATTGGACATACGGTTGGGTTCGTATCATCAAAACAAATTCGTAGATATATAGTTTGACGACTTTAGAGTCTATTGACTCTGGCACGCTTTTCGGTGCAAAACGGGTCCAACGACGGACACCGTTTTGGCCCGAAATTATCGTTTTGCCCCTGTGTCCAGAATTGGTTTTAAGGACAGGCAATCCTAGCTAATTTGACTATTCTGAGAATGTTGGCAGTGTCTGTTTTATCTTTCGGAGACAGTTGTGATGACTTGGACCTTATGGCT
>JANAVB010012024.1:0-68989 GCA_029216955.1 Iris pallida | reverse complement strand
GTGTTGAAAGGGCTAACCTCTGGATATGTGGTGTGGTCTTCTACATCAGACAATCTCTACTCTAGTGCTGACTTGATCTGCAAGCTAAGCAATATCCCAGTCGTCGTTAGCAGTCTCTTTGGACATGACCTACTTTGGAACAATAATGGCAAGTGGCCTTCCCGGTGCCTGATATGGTGCTGGCCTCTGCTGCTGCTGGTGTGCTAGAGGATGCCTCACTGGCCCTCCTAAAGTAGTCTTAGCTGATCCTAGGGTCGAAGTAGCTCGTCATTGTTATTTTTTCTTATGGCCTCCTGAGTTCTAGCCTCTGTCAGAAAAGCTGTGGGAGACCTCGACTCAGAGCTAGTATACCTCTGCAACTCAATACTCAAGCCATTATGAAATCTCTTGGCTTTCTCCAACTCCGTCGAAACTAAATGATGTAAAGCGACTAAACCGACTGAACTCGGCGTCATATTCATCAACCGTCATAGGAATTGGTCGTAAAGTACATCCTTGGCAGTATCAAAAAAATGCTTCTTATTGAACAACACCTTAAATTTCTTCCATGTTTGGTCAAGTACTAATTGCCTTTCCTCTCCGGCCCACCAGTGATAAGAATTTCCCTCCAACTGCAATCTAACTGCCATCATCCATAGATTTATAGACAACTATGAAGCCCTCAAACGTTTTTTTTGTCTACACCAGTCAGTTGGTAATTTCCAAGGAGTCTTCTGTACCCTTAAAGGTTGAGAAATTCCTGTTACGAAACCCCTCGATAGTACCTACCGAGGCTTGGGGTGCTCGGGTTAGTGCTCACTAGTCTCCTTCTTATGAATTTATTTTGATGCATCTGAGCCTGCTTCATGCCCTGAAAGAACTGGCTCGCTAGAGTACCATTAGCCTAAGACATGGGCTACTTTGGGGGCATGTATAGCATCTGTGACACAAACTGCTAGGTACGTTATGGCCCATACGGGGGAGGTATGAAGGTGGATATGGATATGGGTACTACGGTGGGTATTGCAACAGATATTGAGGTAGATATTATGGGGGATACTGAGGTGGATATTGTGGTAGATATGGTGGCGGATACTGAGACGGATATGGGGGTGGAAACTGTTGTAGAAACTAGAGTGGATAGGGTGGCGGGGGTGGCAGGGGTGGCAGGTACTCTTCTTGAGGTACAGGATGCTAGGGGTCTGGCAGTCCCCCTTGGGATGCTGGGACTTGCTGATGTTGCTGAGTAGTGGATGGTGTCATCACAGGCTGTGATGATGGTCCTGATGGTACTGGTTTGGTTGGGATATTGTTCGAGGTGGCTGTACCGCTGGTCCTTCTGGAGTGGTTGAATCCTACTGGTAATGGCGAGAAGGGTAGCATGACCACTTCGATGATTCATCCTATTGGCACGAAAATAAGGTTTTCGTTAGAACAAAATCAAACAAGATGTAATCAAGCAGTCAAATGAGAATTCGATACGAAGTCAAGGAAGGTAATTAATCAGTGGAGGACATCCTATATTATATTCCTATATGCAGGCTTGCTTTGCACAATGGCGTAACCAAGCAATATTTTCGTGACCTGCATGGGCCACAACTGTACACCCACTTTTCTAAAATGAGGGTAATTTTGAACTTTTATAATTTTGATTAATCGATAATAAGATTTAACTCATGTTGTGATTTTTGGTAATTTTTTTCAATTTAAAACTATTTAAAATGTTGAATTGTAATTTTGATGGTTAACTAGTTAATCCCTAGTTTTGCTAAGCTTAGAGACTAACCATAGTGACCTAACCATGTGATTATAATGACTATTTACAACTTTTTAGGCTAAGGGTATTTCGGTCATTTTGTGACTTTGAATTATTTAGGATTTTTATTAATTGGTGAATTTTAGATTATTTTAATAATAATTAAATTGATGTATTATGATTTTGGTCATTTTTCATATTTTAATATTTTGGGAAAATTTATATTTTTAATATTGTTTTTATTGGATTTGTTTTGTCGGATTTGAGTTTCGTCTCGTTTCGACTTGTATTGTGACCCGGGTAGCTTGAACTCTAGATGGGACCCAATATTAAGTTAAGCATGGCTCATAAGATCCAATATTAAGTTAGTTAATTAAACTAATTTTTATCATGTTAGAATGGTTAAGTTAGAGACTCAAAACTAGATCATTTTGACCCCAAACTTGAACCTAATCTAGACTTAACCATATGAGACTAGAGAGGGGCAATTAGGATATTTCCTATTAGCCCTAATGGACTCTTTATGGCAGCCACCTTTAGGAGAGAATGATTCATTTTATTCATTACAATCTTGTCTCTTTTATTTTCCTTTTGTTCTTCCCCAATTTTAGAGAGCCTTCCCATTGATTTGATCTTCAAATCAAATCATTCCTTCACCAAAGCTTCCCTCAATCATTCCCATTCTCCAAGGGAAGGGTGCTACCAAGGATTGGAAGAGGAGTGCAAGGAGGAGTGTCCACTTTAAGGGATCTTCGTATCGGATCCGTGTCCTAAAGGATTTCATTAGGATTCCACTCCCAATAGGTAAAATCCATCCTCTAAATCGATTTCCTTTGCATATAAATTAGTTTTGAATCCGTAGGGTCCATCCCCATGTATGTGTCCCATTTAGATTCAAATTTGAGGCCATTTGGAGCTCTCTTGAGGATTTTAGATATGTGTCTTGTGTCCTACTTGATAGATCCCAAATTTGGACACCCCATGTGTAATGTATGTATGATAATAGTTTAAATAGATATTTAAATTCAGTTTTAGAATGGTTAGAGAGTGGATTGATCTAAGTTATGATGTTTAGAATGAGTTTCGTTTGGATACCTATGTTTGTATCCAAGTATCTTGGCCTATATGTGTTCTTTTGTCAAATTCGTCATAATTTTTATCCACATTTTTATTAACCAAAGTAACTTAGAAATATCATAACTTTTAGCTTTGAACTCCGATTTATCTCCCATTTTTTTAAAAGAACCGTATCGAAGTTAGCTTTCCAAATATATATTTTAATAAGCCAAATTATTTTTGTAACTTTCTGTAGAATTATTTGAGTATCAGCTGTACGAAAGACGAACGTGTTTCGGTATTTTTACGATTTTGGGAGCTTTCGGACACGAAAATGCGATCCGTTTGAAGTTTCGGAAAGCTAACATGAAGGGCTAAAACATACTTTAATCCTAGAGTTTAGTAAAGGATCAATTGGTATAGTATTGGTTTTAAGTAGAAGAGTGACTATACGATATATGCATTTTGTGTAACCTATGAGCCTATATAGTATGGGTATTAAATGAATATAGAGTATGTAATGCATGATATATTAGATGAATAAAATGATATATATATATGATATATATTCTCTTTACATTAATGTATATATATGGTTGAATGCAAGCATGTAGGAATACAATTAATATAATGTATGTAATCAATGCATAAATGCATGAATGAAATAATGATATACAATGTATGCATGAAAGTATATAATGAATGCTAGATATGAATACAAGGTATATATGTAATGATAGATATGAATGCATAATGTATAAATATTGTAATGCAATATATAATGATAGCATGTATGGTAATATAGAATATATGATGCAAGCATGTATATGTCCATTGTTTTTCCTTTTCCTTACATTTTCCTTTCCTTCCCTTTCCATTTCAATTTTTCCCCCTTTTTTTCCTCTTCTATTTTTACATGTTATATACAATGTATATAATGTATAGATGCATGTAAGTATGTAATATGCATGAATGAATGTCATATATGAATGAATGAATCAATCAAGGTATAAGTAAAATATAATGCATTGTAATGAATGTTAACATATATAATGTATAAAAGTATGTATATAAATGTGCATGAATGTATATATCTATGTAACTATGTAAATATGCATGATGTAACATATGCCTATATAAATAAATATGTATGTAATGTGGATATGCATGTATGTATGAAGGTATGTATTTATATATATTATCTATTTTATATTATGCATTGTTGTGGTTCATATTGTCTTGTGATTGTGTGAGTGCTAGCCTAGGCTTGGTTAGACCTAGTGAGACTTGTTAGACTTGTTGGGCTAGGACTTAACCTAGTTGACCTAATTTGACTAGTGTGGTTGACTAGAGTTGACCAAGTGTTAACTTTAGTCTAGTTTGACCTAGACAGCATGCAGATGCATTGTACATTTCATTTATCATCTCTCGTATACATCTTGACCTGTGATGCTCTAAATAGGACTCTGTGGCTTCAGTTTGGACCTCTATACCTATCAGCTGTTCAGGTTATCAGGCGAGTACATTCTCTGATAGTTCTCTCATTTAATTGTCAATTACTGTACTTCAGTTATAGTTAGTTTTATGTGATTCTCTACTACAACACGTATGGATATTTCTGGATTCATGTATGCGACACACATACCAAACTTACCTGGCCTCTATTACTGGAATCACTGGAATCATTCTGGAATCTATTTCTGGAATCATCATATTTTGGCTAGACTCATCTCGATTCTCGTGTCGAATTCTGGATTTATTTGTATTGCGGGGCGGGAAAATATTGAGTAAGACATGTAGACATACCCCAAATCTGGAATCTCCCAACTTGAATCTACTGGAAGCATAGCCATCTCTCACCTGATCAGTGAGAGATGTGCCTGATTACCTACAGCCGTTTACATGTCAATCTCGGTATTTTAAAACACACTGTTAGAATAGTCGGGCTCACCTGGATTCTTGATCACTACCTAGAATCATCTTGTACTGGATTCATCTTGTATTAGATTCATCTCATACTGGACTGATAGTAGTTTTACACTTGTTTTGCATTTACTGTCTGGACTTATTATGTTACTTTAGTTCAGCTAGATTTATTTTACAGTCTTCATTGCCACCATTCTTCTCTTGTTTTAGTTACTTTACTTTCCTTGTATCTTACTGCTTCTCTATACTATCACCTAAATATAAACTGCCATATTCATCAATAAAACTGTTTATAACTGGTTTATAGTTCTCTGTCATTACTTGGGTTTTCTTGATGAGTTGTACTCGTTCCTGTCCTGACTGGACCTGTTGATAAATTTTACAGATAGCTTGGAGGTTGTCTGCTAGCCTAGAGGAGACACAGTAGAGATTGTATAGATAGTTATTTTAGTTGTCTTGAGTTGTATTTACTTTATGGATTATTGTATTTGAATTTTGAGACGTTTTCTGGGTTTGTATATCTTAGACACTTAGACTTCTATCTGCGGTATCTCTTTGTGAATTTTATATTTTATCTATTTCTTATCGTGCTCTACCTTAGATGTGATTGAGACTGTATTTGCTATGTCACCTCCATTCGGAGTGTATATACTGTACAGGTACCTTTATATTGTTAGATGTTTGACCTAGGACAACGTTCTACCGTCGACACTGCGGCGTAGGCTGGACGTACCCATTTCTCGTACCCTTACTCTAGGGTGTGGGTCGTGACACGTTTTTAGTGGTGGCCCATGCAGGTCGAGTTTGTGTAGTGGAATTCGAACTAGAGTACCACTATAGCCTGCAGTAGGATTAGAATTTATTTTTGAAGGTACTCAATCACAGTTAGGATCCCTTGAGAGATTCCTAGGATGACCCTTGAGAATCTCATTATAAAATATCTCGAAATTTAATTCTAATAGTTTATATTTATCTTTCTTGGTTAGTTAATGAATTTGATTTTTGGGTATCCATTGTTGATTTAATTTAATTTTTGTCAAGATGAAATTATATGGGCTAGGTCATCTAAGTTATGGAATCTAGTCTTTTACAGTCACATTAGCCAGCATGGTGAGGACATATAGTCTGACTTTGGATATATTTCTCGGGTGTGAGAATTTAAGGTTTTCGCAGCCAAGCTAGCGGCATCGCAAAAATTTTAAATACCATGATTCTAGAGGTATGTGCCTAATTCGAGGACTTTATGATTATCGTAGCCTTGCTTACTAATATGACGAGGATTTAGAGTACCATAATTTTGGATAGACGCATATGATTATCAGATTGTACCTTAAATATTCTTGAACATATTTTCTCTAATTTTGTTTCAGTCATTCTAAAAAAAAAGAATTATTATTTGTTTTGTTTGTTTTGCTTCTCATTATTTAACTTAGGAGTAGCTTTAGCTGTATTATAAACCTTGTGTAACTTCTTACTATGAATTTCTTCTTAATACAATGAATCGATGATTTTGCTAGACCTTATCTTGGATTTGATATTCTAGCTCTGGTTTCAAAATGGTTCTTCTTTTAAACAGATAAGCAGAACAGATTTTATCGTTCTTGCTATTATTCTTGTATTAAATAATAATAATAAAACTGTCTTGATTACATCAATCACCTACTTTGCAATCTTGGTAGGAATCTAAATGTTGGTCTTGATATGGAATTTGATTTTTATATTGGGACATGAGAATATATATAGCGGACATAGACACTTGCCTGATGCGTATGCATGTTACACTTTGATTACCAACCTATATGAATATATATTAATATGTTGTTGATGTTTAAATTCTCAAAACCCCAGTATTTCTGGTTCTCTGCTTTTTTCCAGCTTAAATTTGTAATTTAAATATAAATTTTATGTTATTAGTTCTGTTACATCACTGCACATGTATGTTCATACAGGGTTTCAATTCTTAAAGAAATTGGTTGAGTTTTGTGTTTGAAATTGTCAAATCTAAGACCGTGTGCATATTAACCCTTAATACTGGATTTTAAATATTAGTTCAATATGTTGTTTTAAATGTAATATTTTGAGCTATATACATTATTGTATGTAGGAATATAATGTTAGGTTTTACATTTTTTTACATGTTAGGTTGTGATAAACATTGGGTTGGTTTGATGTTCGAAATTCTCCAAAATCCTAAAACTGAATACATGTTAACATTTTTTTTATTGATTGCAGATGTTTAGTTCAATTCCAGATTTAATATGTAATATTTAGAGCTGTATACATTATCGTATGTAGGGATAGTATGTTAGGGTTTCATCTCCATCATGTTAGGACGTGTTGGGAGCATTGAGTTGGTTGTGATGTTTCAAATCCCTAAAAATCTGAAACTGCATTATGTTAATATTACACTGGTTTAAATGTTAGCTTATTTCAGATTCTTGTATGTAAATGTTGAACTAAAACTGGATTTAACCTTTCAATACTAAGCTATAACCCTGTACAAGGACACACACACACCCTAACTTAGTATACACTGCCATATAAACCTAACCCTTCCTCTATATGTTATGTTCATATATCTATATAGATATATATAGAGTTTATGCATACATGTTATAATGTATATATATATACATAACTAAATCTCTACCTCTTTACATATATATATATGGTTAGTCATGCATGCTATGAGTAAATAGGTTGTGCATTGTAGATTGTTAACCAATATGCCATGAGTAGTGTAACTGGATAGCTATTGTTTTGAAACCCAAATCCTCATATACACTTTTATGTATATTTCACATACACACACGTCTACTATCTAACCCTATGAACATGTCCACATACACCCATACACACATTAACCATATAACCTTTACATAATGCTAGCTTTTCCCTCTCTCTCTCTCTCTCTCTATATATATATATATATATATATATATATATATATATATATATATATATATATATATATATATATTTATATATATATTGTGATTGGATTTCGATACAATTGACTTTCATTCTTTAACTTTTGATTTTGATTTTTCTTTGAATAGTGCCCCTTTATAGATAATTGGTAGTTATCTTATTTTATTTTCTGATAAGTACCAGCTTTTATATAGGATGGTAGACTGCCTTACAGTTTTGATAATTTATTATTTCTGTATCTTTTTTAGTTTAACACCCACGATTGCTTGTATGTTTGATACCCTATGACACTTTTGGTTAGCATGACTAGTATACCTAGATGAGACTTTCACTACTACCATATGCCATGACCCTGTATGCCATCCTTTTTAATCATATGATTTAGGTAAGTTTTGAGACCATGATTGTTGGGGACGAGACTCTAGAAAAAGTATGACCATCTTAATTTCGAGGACAAATTCTTCTAAGGAGGGTAGACTTGTAACACCCATTTTTCTAAAATGAGGTTAATTTTGAACTTTTATAATTTTGATTAATCGATAATAAGATTTAACTCATGTTGTGATTTTTGGTAAATTTTTTTTCAATTTAAAACTATTTAAAATGTTGAATTGTGATTTTGATGGTTAACTAGTTAATCCCTAGTTTTGCTAAGCTTAGAGACTAACCATGTGGACCTAACCATGTGATTAGAATGACTATTTACAACTTTTTAGGCTAAGGGTATTTTGGTCAATTTGTGACTTTTGAATTATTTAGGATTTTGATTAATTGGTAAATTTTAGATTATTTTAATAATAATAATTAAATTGATGTATTATGATTTTGGTCATTTTTTATATTTTAATATTTTGGGAAAATTTTATATTTTTAATATTGTTTTTATTGGATTTGTTTAGTCGGGTTTGAGTTTCGTCTCGTTTCGACTTGTATTGTGACCCGGGTAGCTTGAACTCTAGATGGGACCCAATATTAAGTTAAGCATGGCTCACAAGACCCAACATTAAGTTAGTTAATTAAACTAATTTTTATCATGTTAGAACGGTTAAGTTAGAGACTCAAAACTAGATCATTTTGACCCCAAACTTGAACCTAGTCTAGACTTAACCATATGAGACTAGAAAGGGGCAATTAGGACATTTCCCATTAGCCCTAATGGACTCTTTATGGCAGCCACCTTTAGGAGAGAATGATTCATTTTATTCATTACAATCTTGCCTCTTTTATTTTCATTTTGTTCTTTCCCAATTTTAGAGAGCCTTCCCATTGATTTGATCTTCAAATCAAATCATTCCTTCACCAAACCTTTCCTCAATCATTCCCATTCTCCAAGGGAAGGGTGCTACCAAGGATTGGAAGAGGAGTGCAAGGAGGAGTGTCCACTTTGAGGGATCTTCGTATCGGATCCGTGTCCTAAAGGATTTCATTGGGATTCCACTCCCAATAGGTAAAACCCATCCTCTAAATCGATTTTCTTTGCATATAAATTAGTTTTGAATCCGTAGGATCCATCCTCATGCATGTGTCCCGTTTAGATTCAAATTTGAGACCATTTGGAGCTTTCTTGAGGATTTTAGATATGTGTCTTGTGTCCTACTTGATAGATCCCAAATTAGGACACCCCATGTGTATGTATGTATGATAATAGTTTAAATGGATATTTAAATTCAGTTTTAGAATGGTTAGAGAGTGGATTGATCTTAGTTGTGATGTTTAGAATGAGTTTCATTTGGATACCTATGTTTGTATCCAAGTATCTTGGCCTATATGTGTTCTTTTGTCAAATTCGTCATAATTTTCATCCACATTTTTATTAACCAAAGCAACTTAGAAATATCATAACTTTTAGCTTTGAACTCCGATTTATCTCCCATTTTTTTAAAAGAACCTTATCGAAGTTAGCTTTCCAAATATATATTTTATTAAGTCAAATTCTTTTTGTAACTTTCTATAGAATTATTTGAGTGTCAGCTGTACGAAAGACGAACGTGTTTCGATATTTTTGCGATTTCGGGAGCTTCCGGACACGAAAATGCGATCCGTTTGAAGTTTCGGAAAGCTAACACGAAGGGCTACAACATACTTTAATCCTAGAGTTTAGTAAACGCCCAATCGGTACAGTATTGGTTTTAAGTAGAAGAGTGACTGTACGATATATGCATTTTGTGCAACCTATGAGCCTATGTAGTATGGGTATTAAATGAATATAGAGTATGTAATGCATGATATGTTAGATGAATAAAATGATATATATATGATATATATTCTCTTTATATTAATATATATATATGGTTGAATGCAAGCATGTAGGAATGCAATTAATATAATGTATGTAAGCAATGCATAAATGCATGATTGAAAGAATGATATACAATGTATGCATGAAAGTATATAATGAATGCTAGATATGAATGCAAGGTATATATGTAATGATAGATATGAATGCATTATGTATAAATATTGTAATACAGTATATAATGATAGCATGTATGGTAATGTAGAATATATGATGCAAGCATGTATATGTCCACTGTTTTTCCTTTTCCTTACATTTTCCTTCCCTTCCCTTTCCTTTTCAGTTTTTCCCCCTTTTTTTCCTCTTCTATGTTTACATGTTATATACAATGTGTATAATGTATAGATGCATGTAAGTATGTAATATGCATGAATGAATGTCATATATGAATGAATCAATCAATCAAAGGTATAAGTAAAATATAATGCATTGTAATGAATGTTAACATATATAATGTATAAAAGTATGTATATAAATGTGCATGAATATATATATCTATGTAACTATGTAAATATGCATGATGTAACATATGCCTATATAAATAAATATGTATGTAATATGGATATGCATGTATGTATGAAGGCATGTATTTATATATATTATCTATTTTATATTATACATTGTTGTGGTTCATATTGTCTTGTGATTGTGTGAGTGCTAGCCTAGGCTTTGTTAGGCCTAGTTTGACTTGTTAGACTTGTTGGACTAGGACTTAACCTAGTTGACCTAATTTGACTAGTGTGGTTGACTAGAGTTGACAAAGTGTTGACTTTAGTCTAATTTGACCTAGACAGCATACATATGCATTGTACATTTCATTTATCATCTCTCGTATACATCTTGACCTGTGTTGCTCTAAATAGGACTCTGTGGCTTCAGTTTGGACCTCTATACCTATCAGCTGTTCAGGTTATCAGGCGAGTACATTCTCTGATAGTTCTCTCATTTAATTGTCAATTACTGTACTTCAGTTATAGTTAGTTTTATGTGATTCTATGTTACAACACGTATGGATATTTCTGGATTCATGTATGCGACACACATACCAAACTTATCTGGCCTCTATTACTGGAATCACTGGAATTATTCTGGAATCTATTTCTGGAATTATCATATTTTGGCTGGACTCATCTCGATTCTCGTATCGAATTCTGGATTCATTTGTATTACGGGACGGAGAAATATTGAGTAAGACATGTAGATATACCCCAAATCTGGAATCTCCCAACTAGAATCTACTGGAAGCATAGCCATCTCTCGTCTGATCAGTGAGAGATGTGCCTGATTACCTACAGCCGTTTACATGTCGATCTCGGTATTTTAAAACACATTGTTAGAATAGCCGGGCTCACCTGGATTCTTGATCACTACCTAGAATCATCTTGTACTGGATTCATCTTGTATTAGATTCATCTCATACTGGACTTATAGTAGTTTTACACTTGTTTTGCATTTACTGTCTGGACTTATTATGTTACTTCAGTTCAGCTAGATTTATTTTACAGTCTTCATTGTCATCATTCTTCTCTTGTTTTAGTTACTTTACTTTCCTTGTATCTTACTGCTTCTCTATACTATCACCTAAATATAAACTGCCATATTCATCAATAAAACTGTTTATAACTGCTTTATAGTTCTCTGTCATTACTTGGGTTTTCTTGATGAGTTGTACTCGTTCCTGTCCTGACTGGACCTGTTGATAAATTTTACAGATAGCTTGGAGGTTGCCTGCTAGCCTAGAGGAGACACAGTAGAGGTTGTATAGATAGTTATTTTAGTTGTCTTGAGTTGTATTTACTTTATGGATTACTGTATTTGAATTTTAAGATGTTTTCTGGGTTTATATATCTTAGACACTTAGACTTCTATCTGCGGTATCTCTTTGTGGATTTCATATTTTATCTATCTCTTATCATGCTCTACCTTAGATGTGATTGAGACTGTATTTGCTATGTCACCTCCATTCGGAGTGTATATACTGTAAAGGTACCTTTATATTGTTAGATGTTTGACCTAGGACAGCGTTCTACCGCCGACACTGCGACGTAGGCTGGACGTACCCATTTCTCGTGCCCTTACTCTAGGGTGCGGGTCGTGATAACAACTAAAATATGTAATGCACCAGTCCCATTATACATAAGATTAGAAATTCGTACGTGCCAGTTGTATGTATATGATGATTACTCAATGTATGGATTCTACATATACACACATAAGCTGTAATATAAAAGCTCTAGCTCATAATAACTAAGTCACGGGCAATACTATTTTCATTCACAAAATAAAGAAAAGAATAACTAATCAATATAGGATTAGTCAAGTATGAGGAATCAAATGAAATCAAATAGTTGGGTGGAGACAAATCCACTACCAGTCGACTAAATCAAATAGAGTAAATAAGAAGTCCAACCTCTGAAATGAATAAAGAAATACATAAATAATAGTAGAAACTAGATGCCCATCAAAGAAAAAGTATCAGGCGTCATCAGTGGACAACACCTCCTCGTCATATAAAGATGAGTCTGGTCCTAGCCGGTATTCCTGTGGGTAATCCTGCTCGTCTAACCCTGGTGAGATCACCAGGTCCTCAAAGGGACGTAACAAGGTACAAAAAATATGCCAACAATGACTGAATATGTAATATAACACTACAGGGATCCCTAACCGTCTATGTGAGATGCACTTTGAGGACAACATTCCACGTAGGGGCTTTATGATCAGCAGAGAAAATAAAAGAGTGGCAGTAAGTAGTGCACATCCGAGTCACTATCAGCTAAGGAGCAGTAAGTAGCGCTCATCCGAGTCACTATCGGCCCATAAGTGTGTGTAAAAATAAATAGTAGCCCCTTGCTAATAGTTGTCCCCTCACCCTAAATGATCATGTTCAAGCTGTATCCACAACATAACTAGTTGGCAACTGCTTGGGCTTCTAACTTGACACTCTAATAGCAGTCATCTCCTATCCGTCGTACGTCCCAAACGTATCGATGGTCAGTCGAGTACGTGGGTCTGTATCTTATATGAAACTCACTCAGCTTGTTGTACACATGTGTCAAGGTCATAGGAGATATAAAAGTACCTTACACTCATAAGGTAGTTGGCTAAAACTAGGTCAATATGCATAAAACGAATAAAAACAATATAAACGACTAAACTCAGTCGCTTGCACCCAAGTATGACTTGGACGCGCATTTATAACAAAAAAGGACAAGTAAAGAAAATACATATAAATAAAATATGCTAGAAACAATGAACACAATCAGAAATTATGGCAAGATATACTTGTCTGGAGTTGGTACGAGGTTTTGATGATGTCCAAATGATGAATATGTCCAATCAACGGAATCTGCAAGGATGGAATCTCCTCGAACGTCCTCAGATAATGAAACACGCATCACCAACATTCTCGATATAATATAAATGTCTCAAATAGCCAACCCATTAGCCCAATTCTGCATACGGGTACAAAATGGTAATTTTGGATCAAAATAATATCCGCCGTTGGACCCGCTTTGCACCGAAAAACATACCAAATCCTATGGTCTCTAAAGTTGTCAAACTATATGTCTACAGGTCCGATTTGATGATCTGAACTCAATTTTATGTCCAGTTTTGGATTTCGATGAGCCGTAGACAATTTCGACCGTTGATTCGGATCGTTGGCCCGCCAAAATTATGATCCGGTCAACTGTCTCAGAATTGGACCAAACTTGGCTCACAGGACCAGAAAAATGATACTAGTTCAATGGTGCAAGTTTCGTCGTGATCTGACGAACATTTACAAAGTAATTAGTAATTTTGGAAAGTGGCCAGTACGGCATTCTTCAACGAATACGAGTCAAATTCGTAACGCATACGCAACCAATTCGAATTCCGTCAAAGCGCAGATGTCTGCAACGTCCGTACTCACCTTTTGATGCCTCAGGTTGCGATAAAGTCGTCCGGTTTGTCGGGACGGACCCCGTGTCGGTGGTTTTTTAGGTTTTAAAACTAATTTTTTTAATGATATTAACACGTATTTATCTCTGTAAATAATATACATAAATTAAAACCAAGAATAGGGTTTCAATGTCCTATAGGTTGTATATAAGGTTATTTAATTAAAATTAGTTTTGTGGAATTATTGATGGTGCGACAAGAAATCGCCTTCCAATAGGGTACGGGGACAGGCTTTATTATGTTTGATGAACATCTTTTTCCATCAACTTTGGGTCAATTTTTGAGAAATTTTAACAGTTTATAAATATCCCTAATTACTCGAACTTCAAGATGGTTATGTTGACTTCCTATAGGAATTTACAGAATTGAAAATGATCGAGTGTAGAAGAAGAAATTTGATTGGAAAGTGGAGTAGATGGACTGTCGACTGACAGAACAAAGTGCTATGTCCGGTTTGTCGCGACGGTCGTGGTGGTGCTCCGGGGATCCTTCGAGGGCTGCAGTTGGCTGGAAAGTCGTGCACGTCCTAGGAGAGGGTCAGAGAAGCACTGATCGGTTGGGTTACATCTCTAAGGTTGTGGAAAAAAATTCGATCGATAACCTCGGTTATTGTTACACCCCAGAACTAGAATACTGGAGAGCGGGGGACAGACACAGCCAGCTACGTACATTGAAGTACAATCTATCTTGCAATATGGTCACGGCTGTCTAGATGCATGAGGGTTTAACTACAAGACAACAGTCTCTTATGGTCAAGAACAAGCCTAGTGTCTCAATCTCAAGCAAGTAAATAAATGTTACGAGATATTTGATCATCAGACATACAAATTAAGGCGTCCCAAATATTACATATTCAGATGATCATGAAGCTAGTCATACAAAATACGAAATAGTTAAAGTCATACATGATCAACCCTAGGATTTGTCAAACATGTTACAACCTTTGGGTAGACAGAATATAAGTTTCAACACGAGCTAACACTTGCTCGACGGCTAAACGTCTCAAAAGAATAATTTTACAATAGAGTGGAAGAGCAAAATAAAAACCTACTCATTGCCAGGGTTGCGTCTAGTGTTCACCATCTGGCTGGAAGGCAGGTACATCCTCGGGTGCTACTCCAAAATATGGCCATACAAAACCAGCTGGGTCAGACCCCAGTAAGAGCAACTGCCACGAGGGAGGCTTCACTTAGAAACTAAAAACCAGCAGGTTAGTAAACAGAAGATATAAATAATGAACATGATTAAGTAACAAGAAGACAGGGTTAAAATAAAACAAGAGCTTGCATTATGAAAACAAGAGATGGAATATAATTCCCATGTTAACCACGAGGCAAGCATTCATGCACGACCAATCAAGTCTTACGGCTTGCTATCATTAGCTAACTAAGGTTATCACAGGCCTAGTTATACTAACAAGATGCATTTGAGATATTCCCAAGTCACAAGCCCTGCAGCTATCCAGGTTATCCAGGCGAGGTTGCTTAGAGTTATCAAGATTACAAGAGTTGCATAAGTTACAAGATGACTTGGTGTACCTTAGTACATTTGGGTTCAAGAAGTACCCCACACGATAATGGGTTGGAAATGTGCTCTACTCGTCGGCAGACTACAAGTCCACTCAGGTGTGGTCGGGATAACGGGATCGCCTGTAACTGGAAAAATCTCTCTATATGAACTACTTGATCAATCTAGCCATTAACATAGTCAGATTCATTATGAATTCCTGACCGTGGTAACCAGGAATCCATGTCCTAGACATGTTACAAGACGAGACAGGTAGTTTGTACAGGCACAATTAAGAGAATCAACCACGGTGTCAAGACAAGAGTTAATTAGTAAGTCAGAATAGTCGTCGCAACAGCCTCTCAAGATTATCATATCATGTTAGGTTACTTGTTACTTGTCAAGATTACTTGTCAAGAGTGCGCCTCGATGGGCCACTATCAAGATTATACATGTTATGTCAAGTTGTTTATCATGTCAAGAGTGCGCCACGACGGGCCACTATCAGATTATCAAGAAGGGTTCATGTTAACATGTCGTGCTCATGCTATAAGTACTTGTCATATCAAGAATTATTGGTCAAGAGTGCGCCACGATGGGCCACCAAAGGAGTTATCATGTCGTGTTCATGTCAAGTTCAGATCATAGCATAGAATTATCATGTTCAAGTGCAAGTCGAAGCTCAAGTGCAAGTCAAGTTTGTGTTACAGCCAAGTCAGGTCATGCTCAGGTCGGGTCAAAACTTAGGACACATGTATATAACAAAACATGTAGACAACTGCAAGAACAAGGAAGGTACAAGGGGTAGTGTAACTCCACTTTTCTAAATTGAGTTTTATCCTATGATTTATTTAAAGATTTTTATTTTTCTTAACTGGTCATTAATTATCATCAATGATTTTCTAATTATTTTAAATCCTTCCAATTATTAAGAATTTTTAATTATATTTTTCTAAAATTTCTAATTGAATTTATTGATTTAATCATTAGGATTTATTACTAATCCTTATTATTTTATTTTACCCAATTCAATGGGCCAGCTGACCCATTAATAACTCTTCTTAAAACAACTATTTTTTCCTATATGATTTCCCAGCCCATTTACAATTGGCCAGCCCGGTCCAATCCTTCTCTCAACAGCCCGGCCTATTAGCTTTTGGGCGCAGGTTCGGGTCCAACCCACTGACCCGGACCGTTAACCCGAACCCGATTACTCAGTAACCGTTGGTTTTAAAACCAACCAATTTATTCCTTCATTCATTATTTTTATTCCTTTCTTCCCTCCAGAGCTTTACAGCTATGAGCCAACGACGACGAGTCGACGACCACGGCGGAGCGAATAGCAGCGCCGCGCGACTCCAAGCTTCCCGAAGGTTCCCTCCCATCTCCGCCGTTCCTTTCTAATCGCCAGCTCATCTCCAACCCTTCGATCTTAACCGCCTAACTGTCTCGACCACCGACGGCTGCCCGCCCAACCGCCTTGCCGTTGCCCGACCTGCCCGTGCAACCGCCTGTCCGTCGCTGTCCACTTATAAATAGGACCAGCCTCCGCCTCCTTCTTCAGCACAATCCATTGCAGCGAAGCTCTGCAGAAATTCCTCCACGTTCGTTCTTCTTCTTCTTCCTCGAGCGAGCTCCGGCCATGGTGATTCCAGTCCCGAACTCTGCTCTGGGCGACGATGGGATGAAGAGCTTCCATGTTGCTTCATAGCTTCGACTCCTCCCTATCGAGCTATAGGAAATTGCTTGGTGTCCGTTCGTGAATCTCGATTAGATCTGATCAATCGAGCTCGACGCCAATTCGGCGCGTTCTTCATTTTCTTCTTCCTTGATGATTTCTTTTTTGAAATGGTCGACTAGGTGCTTCAGTGTTTGCAAAGTTTCTTGAAATGTTTGAATTATTTTACTGTGTTAGCAGAATATTTTTGGGTTGATTCATGAATGGATTTGGATTGATTTCATAATTCTTGATCTCAATTGGTTTGTGGGTGAATTCTTGATTATTCTTTCCAATTTTGGAGTCAAGCTGATTCAAACCGAACTCACAAATACTCTTTCTGTTCTCGCGCATGACCTGTTCGACGAAATGCCCAGAAGGACGTATCGGCGAGCTGTGGACTCGGGGATACCACCATTGGACATACGGAGCTGCCGTGACGACTTCCGGAGACACGACGAACCTTCCTCGAGCTCAGGTATGTTCCGTATTGGTCTCTCGCTCTGTGTCAAACTAAATTTGTATGATTATCAGGTCAGACACTATATTTAAAAGGATGATTTCGTGTCCAAAAAGTTTTCACGGACACGAGTTATAGTGCAGCAGTTCTTAGTCAGGACAATTGGAGTAGATAGGTTCTTTACTGTTGAGTTAGGCTGTGTCAAGGAGACACCTAGACCCGAGACTTGACATTTACGGATACAAGACACTGGTATAGACCTGTACTTCAACTGATAAGTAGGAGTTCAAATTGAATAGAGTTTTTGACCGTTAGGTACTGCTATTTCGGTTGACTGTTAAGAGATTGAATAGGTTTAACTATGAAGTGGTTAGTTTCATTGTATTAGTAATTAAGTAACCAATAGTGAGATATAGGAAGAGGAGTAGAGTGTTGACTGTTGACTGAACTTTGGCAAATTAGTTGGGGATGGATAAAATGACATTAAGGTTGGACTAGTTGGTTATGTATTCATAGAGTAAATAGATCAAATTAGGCATTCCTGTCAGGATCAGTAGAATTGATTTTAGAGTTAGTGATATAGTAAATGAGTTAGTAGAATTAAGACAAATATTATATTCTAATTGTCATTTTTATTTTAGGTGATCTAGAAGGCTTGGACAAACCCCGGAATCAAGGCAAGTACATGTACTCAGTATTACCATCATTGCATGTATTGCACTTACACTTGTTATCGTGTCATTTCACTTGTTCTCGATTAATTGCTTGCTTACATTGTTTCTCGTATCGGGTGGGGGACGTTCTAGAGACATGTGATGGACTAATATTGGACAAACATTGCCTGATAGCATACTATGTATGCCTGAGTCCATTTCGTGTGTGACTGATAGCATTGTCGTCAGACATGCCCGATTATTGCGTAACTGATAGCATTGTCATTAGACATGCCTGATTATTTCGTGACTGATAGCATATTTTATATGCCTGATTACATATTAGTCCCCACATGTTGATAACGTCCAATTGCACATGTACACATAGTTAGTGCATATTTATATTATATTCCATTGTTTCTCTGTTCAGTTCTACTTGCTACATTGTACCATTCTATTGATCTTCCATGGTGATTTTTATTGAGTTACATTGTACTTTGCTCTTTTCCTGACTGGATCGTTGATTACAGGTGAGATGGATCTGTAGATTGTCATGGCTGGCATTGGAGCTCACTTGACACTGAGATAGCTAGTTTTATGTATATAGATTGATTGAGTGTATTTGTTTATATGTTGTTTTTGTATCATTTATATTTTACCGGCTTTGTACCCGGACATTCATATATAAGTTATAATAATTGTATAGTGGATTGCTGTGATGGTTAGTATAGACTTCGAGATTAGATGTTATAATGAGATACTCTTGTTATTGATGACTAGACGGTTCACTACCGCTGTCAACGACAGTGTAGGCCGGGCATGCATCGACCCTTACCCGATTATTCGGGAGTGGGGCATGACATGTTTTAGTGGTGGCCCATGCAGGTCTCTATCTAATGGTACTTAGGATTAGAGTGCCATTGGAAGCCTGCGGAAATAGGAACTCATCACAGCATAGGACCGTTATCATATTGCTTACTTTATTATCTTTTATATATTTTGTTAACACACACAGTACACCTACGAGTCACTGATGGTTCTCCTATAATTCCAGAGATGGCCAAAGGAAGGAAGGAACCTCATCCGCGAGGCCGCACTCCGAGTGTAGCCCATTCCGAGAGAGGATCATCTGCCCTACCTATAGTAGACCCAGAGCGCTCCGGTACCAACATTCCACCCGTCACGAGAGCTTCTTCACGGCACTCTATTAGTTTCATGAGGGGCACCCAGATGCATGAGTTAGTCCATGGGCTATTGGAGGCCCAGGGAGCCAAGACCCAGAGTTTGTTGGATGCTCAGAGGGAGCAGACCACTATATTGCGGGAGGGTATTGAGAAACTAGTTAGCCCATTTCTACCACCACCACCTCTGTTTCCCCAGACTACTACTGCCGCTCCATCGACATCTCATATTCTACCTCCACCGACTACTATACCATCCTCGTCATACATCCCACACCCGCCATACGCTTCACATCCATCACATGTTCCACCACCACCCACCCAGGCTCCTGTACACCCTACTACCGCCACTTTTGTTCAGCCTGAGCCTATTTCTTTCATTCTGCCTCCCATCCATACTCATGCTTCTCCTATTTATACTCGGACTACTTGTACTCCCCATCAGAGAGAGGGTTCCATCCTAGACTTTAAAAGGATGGTACCTAGAGATTTCCTTGGGACCGAGGGTATACTCTATGCCGATGAGTGGCTAGAGGATATTGAGAGGGTGATGAGACTATCTAGGCTCCCGGAGGACCTCAAGGTGGAGGCAGCCGGCGTGTAGATGCATGATCTGGCACGTACTTGGTTTAGGAGTGAACCTCAGCTTGCAGTACCTGGATTGACTTGGGAGCAGTTTGTGGAAATCTTCAAGGAGAAGTTTTTCCCGACTGTGGCGAGGGAGGCTGTGGAGCGTCAGTTTCAGACTCTTGAGCAGGGGACTCGCTCGGTTGATGAGTACGCGGTAGAGTTCGGGCGACTTAGTCGGTTTGCAGAGGGTAGAGCCAGAGATCCAATTGTGAGAGCCACAAGATTCAGGCAGGGTTTGAGCCATGAGCTTCGTTACTTAGTCACGGCTAACGGAGCGACTACTTATGCTGGGATGGTCGCCGTTGATCAGAGATTGGAAATTGATCTGAGCCTCCGACCCAAGAGAGACCGTAACATTAGTGGAGGGGGTAGTCACTCGGGACCATCCAAACGTCCCAACACCCAGGAGACGAAGACCTTCACATCCCAGCCTCCTCAGGGGACACAGCAGCAGCAGCAACGACCAGTTCAGCCACCTTGTGGGTTTTGTCAGAAAGTGGGCCATACCTGGCAGGTGTGTAGGAAGAGACTTGGACAGTGCTTCATCTGCGGTACAGCTGATCATCAGGCTATAGAGTGCACTATTGCTCGTACAACAGCTAGATCTTCGGGACTTCCACAGCCAGAGGGGCGAGTCTACCTTATGGCATAGGAGGGAGCAGAGGCTATTCCGATTCCTGACGAAGACTAGAGACCGGAGGCATTCTCGCATAGCTAGAGCAGACCGTGGGTCCTCATTTCCTTTGTGATTCTTCCTAGCATCTAGACTTTCCTTGTTGTTTCATATTCAAGACTTGTTTCTAAAGTCTCTGTATTGTTTCATATTGGCCGCTTGCTTGATCCTTGTTGTTCCTTAGTACCTAATAAAACTAGTTGTTCACTTCCTGTCGTGACTTTTGACTGTTAAAAATTTATTTGATTCTTCATAAATCCTTGGAAATTTCTGGATAAGGTTGAGATATATTCGATGACCTACTATGACGTGGCATATGTGCACTGCAGTTAATTACCTGGATTATGGAAACTGAAAGTTTATTGCAGCCAGATGCACACTGGCGAGGCATGGACTCTAAGTCGAAGTAATTACAGGTAATCATAGGCTCTCGGATATTATTGAAACTAAGTCCTAAATTCATAATGTTTTCTGATATCGGATAAAGTTGAATAATATTTTGGAAATCTATTACTATCGGGACCATGGAACCGAAGGTTCACTGCAGCTAGATGCATACTGGCGGGGCAGGAACTGTAGGGGAAGTGACTCCAGATATGTATGATTGCCGGATACTATTGAGACTATTATCCTTTGAATCATGATTTCATGACTATCACTTTGTACCGCTTGAATCGTGCCAATTTATTGCTCTTAATCGTGCCATTGAAATTTCGAGGACGAAATTTTTCAAGGGGAGAAGATTTGTAACTCCACTTTTCTAAATTGAGTTTTATCCTATGATTTATTTAAAGATTTTTATTTTTCTTAACTGGTCATTAATTATCATCAATGATTTTCTAATTATTTTAAATCCTTCCAATTATTAAGAATTTTTAATTATATTTTTCTAAAATTTCTAATTAAATTTATTGATTTAATCATTAGGATTTATTACTAATCCTTATTATTTTATTTTACCCAATTCAATGGGCTAGCTGACCCATTAATAACTCTTCTTAAAACAACCATTTTTTCCTATATTATTTTCCAGCCCATTTACAATTGGCCAGCCTTGTCCAATCCTTCTCTCAGCAGCCCAGCCTATTAGCTTTTGGGCGCGGGTTCGGGTCCAACCCACTGACCCGGACCGTTAACCCGAACCCGATTACTCAGTAACTGTTGGTTTTAAAACCAACAATTCATTCCTTCATTCATTATTTTTATTGCTTTCTTCCCTCTAGAGCTTTGCAGCTGTGAGCCGACGACGACGAGTCGACGACCACGACGGAGCGAATAGCAGCGCCGTGCGACTCCAAGCTTCCCGAAGGTTCCCTCCCATCTCCGCCGTTCGTTTCTAACCGCCAGCTCATCCCCAACCCTTCGATCTTAACCGCCTAACTGTCTCGACCACCGACGGCTGCCTGTCCAACCGCCTCGCCGTTGCCTGACCTGCCCGTACAACCGCCTGCCCGTCGCTGTCCATTTATAAATAGGACCAGCCTCCTCCTCCTTCTTCAGCACAATCTATTGCAGCGAAGCTCTGCAGAAATTTCTCCACGTCCGTTCTTCTTCTTCTTCCTCGAGCGAGCTCCGGCCATGGTGATTCGAGTCTCGAACTCTGCTCTGGGCGACGACGGGACGAAGAGCTTCCATGTTGCTTCATAGCTTCGACTCCTCCCTATCGAGTTATAGGAAATTGCTTGGTGTCCGTTCTTGAATCTCGATTGGATCTGATCAATCGGGTTCGACGCCAATTCGGTGCGTTCTTCATTTTCTTCTTCCTTGATGATTTTCTTTTTGAAATGGTTGACTGGTTGCTTCAGTTCTTACAAAATTTCTTGAAATGTTTGAATTATTTTACTGTGTTAGCGGAATATTTCTGGGTTGATTCATGAACGGATTTTGATTGATTTCATAATTCTTGATCTCAATTGGTTTGTGGGTGAATTATTGATTATTCTCTCCAATTTTGGCGTCAAGCTGATTCAAATCGAACTCACAAATACGCTTTCTATTCTCGCGCGTGACCTGTTCGATGAAATGCCCAGAAGGACGTATCGGCGAGCTGTGGACTCGGGGACACCACCATTGGACACGCGGAGCTGCCGTGACGACTTCCGGAGACACGACGAACCTTCCTCGAGCTCAGGTATGTTCCGTATTGGTCTCTCGCTCTGTGTCGAACTGAATTTGTGTGATTATCGGGTCAGACACTGTATTTAGAAGGATGATTTCATGTCCAGAAAGTTTTCGTGGACACGAGTTATAGTGCAGCAGTTCTTGGTCAGGACAATTAGAGTAGATAGGTTCTTTACTGTTGAGTTAGGCTGTGTCAAGGAGACACCTAGACCCGAGACTTGACATTTACGAATACAAGACACTGGTACAGACCTGTACATCAATTGATAAATAGGAGTTCAAATTGAATGGAGTTTTTGACCGTTAGGTAGTGCTATTTCGGTTGACTGTTAAGAGATTGAATAGGTTTAACTATGAAGTGGTTAGTTTCCTTGTATTAGTAATTAAATAACCAATAGTGAGATATAGGAAGAGGAGTAGAGTGTTGACTGTTGACTGAACTTTGGCAAATTAGTTGAGGATGGATAAAATGACATTAAGGTTGGGCTAGTTGGTTATGTATTCATAGAGTAAATAGATCAAATTAGGCATTCCTGTCAGGATCAGTAGAATTGATTTTAGAGTTAGTGATATAGTAAATGAGTTAGTGGAATTAAGACAAATATTATATTCTAATTGTCATTTCTATTTTAGGTGATCTAGAAGGCTTGGACAAACTCCGGAATCAAGGCAAGTACATGTACTCAGTATTACCATTATTGCATGCATTGTACTTACACTTGTTATCGTGTCATTTCACTTGTTCTCGATTAATTGCTTGCTTGCATTATTTTTCGTGTCAGATGGGGGACGTTCTAGAGACATGTGATAGACTAATATTGGACAAACATTGCCTGATAGCATACTCTGTATGCCTGAGTCCATTTCGTGCCTGACTGATAGTATTGTCGTCAGACATGCCTGATTATTGCGTGACTGATAGCATTGTCATTAGACATGCCTGATTATTTCGTGACTGGTAGCATATTTTATATGCCTGATTATATATTAGTCCCCACATGTTGATAACGTCCAATTGCACATGTACACATAGTTAGTGCATATTTATATTATATTCTATTGTTTCTCTGTTATGTTCGACTTGCTACATTGTACCATTCCATTGATCTTACATGGTGAGTTTTATTGAGTTGCATTGTACTTTGCTCCTTTCCTGACTGGATCGTTGATTATAGGTGAGATGGATCTGTAGATTGTCATGGCTGGCATTGGAGCTCACTTGACACTGAGATAGCTAGTTTTATGTATATAGATTGATTGAGTGTATTTGTTTATATGTTGTTGTTGTATCATTTATATTTTACCGGCTTTGTACCCGGACATTCATGTATAAGTTGTAATAATTGTATAGTGGATTCTGTGATGGTTAGTGTAGACTCCGAGATTAGATGCTGTGATGAGATGCTCTTGTTATTGATGACTAGGCGGTTCACTACCGCTGTCAACGACAGTGTAGGCCGGGCATGCATCGACCCGTACCCGATTATTCGGGAGCGGGGCGTGACAGGTAGGCGCATCACAATGGGCGTCTAACGATGGATGGGCGCCTAGGAAAGCATGGGCGCCTGGGCATGAATGGACACTAGGGTCAGGATGGCGCATGGCCGAGGTAGGCGCATGGCTAGAGAGGCGCTGGACCATCATGGGTGCATGGCCAAAGAGGCGCTAGACCATCAGGGGCGTATGGCCAACTATCGGCGCATCACAACGGGAGACTCACGATGCGTCTTCAGTACAGGCACGTATGGAACCTACGTGCATGACACGCTCAGAGTCAAAAGATACGTTATCGGGACTTCACGGCACATAGCCTCCCGGGCGCATGGGGGTTTCGGCGCATGAGGTTCATCGTCCCCAAATAGCAAGTTCAGCCATAGAAGTTCAAAAAACTTGTCATGACCATAACTTCCTCAAAACAAGTCCGAATTGAGACTTCCAAGGGTCTAAACTGCATAGAACGAGATTTTCTACAACTTAGGATGACTGGTTTTAGGAAATACCAAGGTTTACTAGATCAAAACTAAGAAAAACAAAAAAGAAAAAAACTTAGATCTACAAAAATCCATCCATCAAAACCAAAAATATCGAGTTCTAAAGATGCTTAGAATCACGTAGAGAAGAGAATAAAAAAAATAAAAATGGAAGATCCATCATGAAGCATGTTGCACTTGTCTAGGATTTCTTGGGTGGGTGGGAGGAGTAATGGAGAAGAAGAAGAAGTAAATGAAGAAGAGTAATGAAGAGAGAGAGAGAGAGAGAGAGAGAGAGAGAGAGGATAGTTGACTTATATAGCAACCCCTCTCATCTCAAACTAAAATAAACCAAACCAAGCCAAGCCAAGCAAAGATTAACCAAAATAAACCAGGTCAAGCCAAGTCAAGTCAAGTCATGTTCAACCAAACCAAATAAATCAAGGCAAGATTAAACCAGGATCAAGCTAAACAGGACAAGTCAAAACACGGGCCACCTAATAATTGTCATAAATCCGTACACGTATACTGAAAATACCTATAACGGGAAATGGGAGTGACAACTCTACCCACCTTAAAAAAATTTTGTCCTTAAAATTTAATCAAGAGGCTAGAGGTGTCGGGGCAAGCTATACTAACACTAGTAATCTATGACTAGCAGTCAATCAGACAATCATTCATGCAAGCAAAAAATTAAAGGCATAAGGCATAAGGCATAAGAAAGACATTATACCTTATGAGTCAAACAGGTGTGGATATCGCACCGGATATGATCCTTACGTTCCCATGTTGACTCACCTAAAGAGTGATGACCCCAAGCAACACGGACTAACTTTATAGTCTTGTTTGTGAGTATCTTCTCTTATCGTTCCAATATGGATACGAGCCTTTCCTTATACAAAAGGTTGGTATCAACAACCAATTCTGAATGATCAAGGATATGGCTCGGATTCGGGATGTACCGTTGTAATTGGGATACATGGAAGACGTCATGTGTCTCACGTAACGACGGCCGAAGAGCGTGACGATAGGACACATAGCCTACTCGTTCGAGAATATCAAACGGTCCTATATACCTAGGACTAAGCTTTTTTCGTATGCCGAATCGAATGATGCCACGTGGCGAGATCCTAAAGAATACATGGTCACCGATAGAAAGCTCAAAAGGACGCTGATAAGAATCAGTCCAATGACGCTGACGATCTTGGACAACTCGAAGTTGTTCTCAAACTTGTCTGACCACCTCGATTGTCCGAGTAACCATTTCTGGACCAAGCATCTAACTCTCGCTGACATCGTCCCAGGCTAAAGATGAATTGCACTTTCTGCCATACAGTGCCTCAAATGGTGTCATCTGGATATTGGCTTAGAAACTGTTATTGTAGGAGAACTCCATGAGATGTAGGTGATCTTCTCAGGAACCATCGAAGTCAAGTGTACAAGATCATAACATACCCTCAAGAGTTTAAATCTTGCGCTCTGACGGACCATCTGTCTGCAGATGATAAGCTAAACTAAACTTGAGACGAGTCCCTAAACTCTTCTGAAGACTTTGCCAAAAGTACAAGGCAAATCTTGAATCTCTATCCGATACAATACTGACTGGCACCCCATGCAATCTGACTATCTTTCTGAGATACATCTCTGCAAGCTGATCTGTCGAATGACCAATTCTGAAAGAAAAAAATGAGCTACCTTCATGAGTCGGTCAACTATAACCCAGATAGCATCTCTCCCAACTGGGGATTTTGATAATCCAGTTACAAAATCCATGGTAATGTGCTCTCACTTCCATTCTGGGATCGATAAAGGTTGAAGAAGTCCAGCTGGTCTCTGATGTTCAGCTTTAACTTGCTGACAAACCAAACAACGAAAGACAAACCAGGATGAATTGAATACTGTGAACTATGAGCCTCTGCTATAATCTCATGTCTGATATCACCACTGGGTACACAAAGATGCCTTTCTTGTCGAAGAGTACCATCTTCGTGAATACATAACTCAGTTTTCCTTTCTGTTCCACATTCTGCCATAAGCCGCTGAAGCGTAGAATCCGTTGACTGGGCTGCCTTGATCCTCTCAACTATACTGGACTGAACTTGCATGCTGGCCATCAAGGCCACATTGGTAGGGAGAACTACCTCTATACCCATTCTGAAGATTTGCTAATAATTCGGGCTGTGCTGTTAGGAAATAAGCTCATGCTCTTCTACTTAATGCATCTGCAACAACGTTGGCCTTCCCAAGATGATACTGCAGGTTGATATCATAATCCACCAATAGCTCTAGCCATCTTCTCTGACGCATGTTAAGATCCTTCTGGGTAAACACATACTTAAGACTCTTGTGGTCGGTGAAAATCTCCACCCTATCTCCATACAAATAATGCCTCCAAAGCTTGAAGGCAAAAACCATCGCTGTTAACTCCAAGTCATGTGTTGGATAATTTTTCTCGTGATCAGGAAGATGACGTGATACATAAGCTACTACCTTACCATGCTGCATTAGGACGTATCCTAATCCTTTACCTGAAGCATCACAATAAACTGAAAATCCTCTAGTGTTATTCGGAAGCGTGAGAATGGGTGCCATCATCAATCCTTACTTCAACTCCTCAAATGAACTCTGACATTCTACTGTCCAAGCAAACTGCACATCCTTATCGATCAACCGTGTTAATGGCGCTGAAATTCGAGCAAAGTCTGATTTTGAGTTATGAAATTGTGGTGTACATGCAGGTTAGAGTCGCAACTAGTATAATTTTATAGTGGTGCTCGACTTAGAGTGCTGCTACGAGCCTGTTACTAGGATATAGGATAGGCAGTATTGAGAGTTACTCAATTATAGTTAGGACTACTTGAGAAGATTCCTAGGATAACCCTTGAGGATCTCATTATGAACTATCTTAAAATCGATTTCGACAGTTTCTGTCTAACTTTCCTTGTTTGTTGTTGAATTTGATTCATGGGGTTCATTGTTGACTTAATTTTCTACCAAGATAAATCTTATGGGATAGGTTGCCTCAGTTATGAAACCTAGATTCTTCCACAGCCATACTAGCTGGCAAGGTGAAGGTATAGAGTCTGATTTTTGAATATATTTCTCGGGTGTGGGAATTTAAAGTTTTCGCAGCCAAGCTAGCGATAATGAGAAAATTTTAAATACCATAATTCTAGAGGTATGTACCTTAGTTGCGGACTCTATGGATTATCACAGCCATACTTACTGGTGTGACGAGGATTCTGGTAACATGGTTCTAGATAGACAGGTATGATTATCAGATTGCAGAATAGATACCATATAGATGGTGCCCAAGTATAATGGAGTGGAATATTAGTGTGGATATTACTTGAGTATCATGAAATAGATAGAGGGATCTAGGCCACCTGTGGCACAGAACGATGCCTAGCACCAGAGTGGCAGGGCTTTTGCGCTGACGGTCGAGGAGGCCGACGCTACAGGTGATGGGCTAGCAGTTGTCTTTCTATTCTTTCCTGTCCTTTTCCATATTTTTATGTGTTTTAGTAGTACCTTTTAGATTGTTCTTGTGCAGTGCTAGATAGCGTAGTGACCCTGCTGAGACTGTAAAATCACGACTAGTATGACTACAATTTGTATGTTATTAGATATATTTATCTTAACCTTGATTGTTGGAAGGTTTAACCTAGAAGGAGTATGGCCATCTTAATTTCGAGGACAAATTTTTTTAAGGAGGGTAGATTTGTAATAACCACTTTTCTATAATGAGGGTACTTTTGAACATTTGTAAAAATTTATCATTTAATATTAATAATAATGATTTATGGTGATTTAATTAAGTTAAAACTATTTAAATTAGTGCATTGTGATTTTGATGTTTTGCTAGTGTAACCTTCGAACTATTTAGTGTAGAGACTAACCATGACCTTGGAGGCCTAACATGTGTGATTAGATTAGCTAATTACCTCTTTTTAGGCTAAGGATATTTTGGTCATTTTGTGACTTTTGAATTATTTAGGATTTTGATTAATTGGTGAATTTTAGATTATTTTAATAATATTTAAATTGATGTATTATGATTCGGTCATTTTTTATATTTTAATATTTTAGGAATTTTTATATTTTAATATTGATTTTATAGGATTTTTAAGTCGGGTTCGATTTTCATCTCGTTTCGACTTGTGTTAGTGACCCGGGTAGCCTAGACTCTGGACGGGACCCCAAGATTAGTTAGTTAGTCATAGCCCACAAACCCTACTAATTAAGTTAGTAATTTTAGACTAATTCCACTTGTTAAATTTGTTAAGTTAGAGGCTTAAACTTAACCCTTTTGATCCCAAACTTGAACCTAACTTAAAATTAACCAAGGAGGATTAGTAGGGGCCTTATTGGGCATTCCTCCAATGCTCAAATAGGACAATGATGGCAGCCACCATAGGTAGGTTAGCCTCCCTTCCATTTATTTCATTACATCTTGCCGATTTTTCTTCACAAAGTGTTCTTCCCCAAATTAGAGAGCTTCCCTCTTTGATTTGATCTCCAAATCATTCCATCCCTTCATCAAAACTTCCATCCAACCTTCTCATACTACCAATGGAGGGTGCTAGCAAAGATTTGGAGTAAAGTGCAAGGAGGAGTGTCTATTTTGGAAGGATCTTTGTATCGAAGCCGTGTCCTTGAGAGTATCGTTGGGATTCCACTTCCAATAGATAAAACCAACCCTCTAAATTGTTTTCCTATGCATATTAGTTAGTTTCTAATCCATAGGATCCACCGCCATGCATGTACCCCTTTAGATTCAAGTTTGAGGCCATTTGGAGCTCTCTAAAGCAAGTTAGAATTGTGTCTTGTGTCCTACTAATTAGATCTCAAATTAGGACACCTCATGTGTTTGGTTTAATGTCTAATAGGTTTAATTGTGTTTTAATTTCAGTTTTAAACATGTTAAAGGATGGATTGATGTTAGTTAGGATGGTTAGAATGAGTTTCATTTGGATACCTATGGTTAGATCTAAGTGGTTTAGTCTACATGTCATATTTTTAGCCTCAACTTGTCATTTTAGTGTCTCTTTATATATTGGACTATTTTGCATATATATAATAGGTATGTTAGATATATTTCATATATTTAGATGTGTGTGGATATGTTGTTAGTAGTGTGCTTGTGTTAGAGGAGAGGGGAGCGTGGTTTGATGTGTGTCTTGAGTGGTGTGGAGGGTGAGATGTGTTTCTTTTGTCCAAACAACCCAAATTCGTCATAATATTCATCCACGTTTTTAGTAGCCATAGCAACTTAGAAATGCCATAACTTTTAGCTTAGAACTCTGATTAATCTTTCATTTTTTTAAAAGAACCATATCAAAGTTATCTTTCCAAATATATATATTAATAGGTCAAATGCATTCTAAAACTTTCTGTAGAACTGTTTGAGTGTCAGCTATACGAAATACGAACGCGTTTCAGTGTTTTTGCGATTCCGGGAGCTTCCGAAAATGAAAATACGATCCGTTTGAAGTTTCAGAAAGATAATACGAAGGGATACAACATACTTTAATCCTAGAATTTAGTGAAGGCCCAATTGATACATTATTGATTTTAAGTAGAAGAGTGACTATACGACATAGGCATTTTGTGTAACCTATGAGCCCATATAGTATGGATATTAAGTGAATGTAGGTATTATAGGTTGTCGAGTGTATGTATGATATATTACATATATTTATATATATATATATATATATATATATATATATATATATATATTATTGTTAGGTAATATTTGTTAGTATGAGTGTTAGTTAGATAGTACAGGTTAGTATTTTGTTAGATATTTGATATGTTGTTAGATAGTTTGATATTAGATATCTAGTATGTTAGATATTGATATGTTAGTAGGTCATGTTAGTTTTAGATATTGGTATGTTAGCAAGTTAGTCTCTATAGGTTATATGTTAGATATTAGTTAAGATGTTATGTTAGTACATTAGATAGTTAGTTAATTAGATATTTGAGGGGTATCTTGGTATCTTATGATACCAAGTTATTATCTTAAGGTAAATATAAATTACCTTTACCTTTACGGTAAATAATTAGTTTACCTTATGACCAAGGTATGGTATCAAGGTACCAAGGTAAGGTATCAAGATATCAAGGTAAGGTTAGGTTTACCCAAGTTAGGGTATTGGATTCCAACCAAGGTATTGGTATTGGGATGCCGATATGACCAAGGTTGATATGGTATCCTAGTGTTAGTGGGTTAGTGTCTAAGTGTTTGAGTTTGAGTATGTGATGTTAGATTGTGAAAGGATTATATAGATAGGTATATATATTTTTGGGTTATATAGTATCTATATATATTATGGGAGTATATAGATATAGGTTATGGTTTATAGTGAGGAAATATATATACTTGATAAATGATATCTATATATATGTGTTAGGTGGTACTATATGGGTAAGGGTATATGTGGTATATATATATATATTAATATATTCTAAGTATCATAGATATTGACAACTAATCTAAGTTTGACCAAAATTCTAGAAGCTTAATCTTGACTCCTAGTTTAACCCAAGGTGGACCAGAGTTGACTTAGAGTTGACCAAGAGTTGACTTTGACCTAGATTGACTTAGAAACATGTAGATTGCATTGTAAACTTCTATCATTTTAAATTGAACTCTTTATAACATGTGTTGCTCTAATTAGGACTCTGTGACATCAGTTCGGACATCTATTTATATCAGCCATTCATGTATCAGGCGAGTACATTCTCTGATAGTTCTTTCATTTACTTGGTAATTACTGTATTTCAGTTCTAGTTAGTTCTATTTGATATCTACTATGATTCTTGGCACGATGGTTCACGGATTAGTATTTTATTGGACCTTCAGTCATGAGATGTTATCTTAACTCATCGCGATGGTATCAGATACTATTCTTGTCGGTATTGGATAACATTGGATATTACTGGTATCGAATACTGTTCTTATTGGTATTGGATAACATTGGATAAATATTGGTTAACATTGGCTAGTAACGTGTCATGGTTGGATCCATTGTATCAGTCGGGGCGGGGGTAATACTAGTTAGATATGTGATCAAGAACTATCGGCTAATAGTGTAAATCATCGGCTACTAGCTAAGCATACATTGCACGTATGTTTGAGCTAGCTTTCCTTAGTATAAATCATTGGATATCCCAGGCCGATCACATATCCAACTGGTATTCCAAAACACATTGTCTATTATAGCTTTATACATTCAGTTCACCATTACATTGTTCTATCTTGATATAGTAGTTCTTTTCTATTATCTGTTCTAACATATTTTTGTCTATCTTACCATGTTCATCAATATAACTGTCTATAACTGTTTTATAGTCCTTGTCAAGATGAGATGTGCTCGTTCCATCCTGACTGGATATGTTGACAAATATTACAGATGATATAGACGACTGTCGTACTTTCTTCGGGGCCTACGAGGGTCAAAGTGGTATCAGAGCACGATTTTACGTCCTTGGCCTCTTGCAAATATCATTTTCGAAAAAGTATATAAAGTATTTTGATGGCTTTCAAAAGGTCCCAATTTTGAGTTATGAAAACCAATGCTCCATACAATAAGTCCATAATATTTTATGAGACTGACAGAAATTATACTCTTTTGTAGAGAAATGGCTCATTCTCGACCATCTCACCCAACCGATCCGATAGAGCGGATCATGACCATGATGGAACTACAGAGGCAGGATAATGAGGAGCGTGGCCAGATACAACAGGCCTGACTGGAGGCCTAGTAAAAACAACTGGATGCCTTGACTCAGCTTGTAACTGCGCTAGCGAGAAATCGAGATACTACCACAGCGACCAAACCAACGGAAACACCTGAGATTGAGCCCGTGGATGGTGACGAACCCCAGCCATTGCACAAGCGCACTTCCTTTAGGCCAAAGGGCTTCTTAGATGCGAAACCTCCAGAATTTGAAGGCAGGATATCACCAGATAAGGTGATGGACTGGATCGATAAAATGAAGAGTCTATTCGCGTTCGTAGGAGTTCCAAGTAGCAAGAAGGTAGTCTATGCCGCTTTGCAACTACGGCTGCAGGCAAAAGATTGGTGGAAAGCAAAGAAACCAGAGCTGCTCACAACTGCTAGGGGTGGAAATATTTCTTGGGCTTCGTTCAAGAAAGCATTTTTGGAGAAATATATCCCTTCTGCAATCAGTCAAAAGATGGAGAATAATTTTATATCCTTAAAGTAAGGGAGCATGTCCGTAGAAGACTATGAATCTGAATTTGCCAAGCTGACAAATTTTGTTGTTGTTATGTTACCAACGGGGCAGGCCCACATAAATCGGTTCATTCTAGGTCTGAAGGATGACATTCAGTTGATTGTACTGAACCGAGAATGTGAGTCATATCCTCAGGCCTTTGAAGCAGCGTTGCAGGTGGAACAATTTAGCCTGAGGAAGGCGTCAGCTAAAGCTTGCTTGAATAAACTTTAGAATGCAGCTACTACGGCATGAAGGGCCACACAAAGGAAACCTGTCGTTCTTTGAGCAAAGCTTGCTTCGGTTGTGGCCAACAGGGTCACACCGTCTGAAATTGTCCAAAGAAAAACTGAGACGATGCTGAAGAGCGTGGGCCGCTGAGAGACCCACCATCGATTCGAGACAATCCGCACAATCGGCAGTTGCGGAATGCTAATGCTACCATTCGTGTCTTTAATCTCTCCCCCTACTTGATACTGATGGCAATTCTAGTGGAGGTGAGTTTATATCTTAAGTTTTGAGGACAAAACTTTTTCTCAGTGGGTTATTATGTAGTACCCCGTTCATCGCGGTCCAATATGTAATACTCACGGCTTGCTGACTCAGTCTCGAACTTAGTATTTGGGGAAACTATTACCGGTATCGATTGATCACGGATGAAATGCAATGAACCTTTTCAACTGATGGATCGACTTCTATTGAAATGAGTCCAATAGTTTTTGTTGGATGTTTTCTTTCGCTGCTTGGTTTTGATGAATGTATTTTCGTGTTGGTTTTCGATAATTGGTTTTCATTGTTCGCTTTCATCGCATGTCGCATTCATTCCGAATCTTGAGATAAAGAAGGCGAAGTACGCTAATCGAATGTTGGTGCCAATGCAGGAGGACGCATAGACATACACAGAGCGTGAACAGCGCGTGAAGTCCCTCATTCTCTCAACTAAGATTCATCTTGGTGAGTTGCTCTAACCGAGCTTGCATTTATTTGTATGCCCTAATAAAAATGATCTCTAGTCCACTATGTTGCCTCGAACCTACCATCAACGATACCATAATAACAAAAGATAAATAGAAGATAATTAATTAAATTATATGCTGGATTATATGTTGCCGCTTCATCTGTTTCCATATGAATAATATTTGTCGCCTATGAATATGCTTTAATTGTTTAGATGTGTACAGATGGACTTGTACACGTTGCCATAGCAAAGAGAATTGTCCCAAAGCTAGGAGCTGTTAGCTCTGTCATAAACCAAAGCAAAGCATAAATACACGTGTTGCATAACAATCGCCTTACAGAGTATGCATAGGACCCGGACAACTTTTGCACAAGGAAACTACATCTCTCGGGCGGTTCTGGGGGTGCCTTGAATCCCTCGACCTTGGGGAGATTGTCTAGACATTTTGAGGTACAAGAAACCTCGAGTGTTGCATCAATGTCCAAATAGCGATAAGCTGAACCCATGTGTTACAGCGGCTAATCACGGGAAACGACCCGTGGACCAATATATAGTTAGGTACATTTATGAAATAAGAGTACATTGTAACCTAACAAGAGATGCAGAGTTAAACAGTATACCTTTATATCATATGCAAATTGTAATAACCTGTCTTGTGCTGGGATGACTGTCGACGATAGGTAAGTTGGTTATGAAATATTTTTCTGTCATGTTTCTTATGAATTATTAAAAAGAACCTAGACAAGTAGAAAGAGGACTAGTAAATATGTAGTTTTACATGTTGAATTAGTGCATATTTTATGAGTTTTAGCGAAGAGCCGCTTGCCAGTACATGATGTATGCTAACCCACGTTGTGGGCATCCTTTTCAGGAAGTAAAGGAGACAGAGGGATTTCAAGTGAGTCACTAAAGCTCGCCTAGCCCAGTAGAGCTGTAGATTGCCTCGAAGCTTCTTTTCATTTCCAGTCAACGTTGCAAGTTTCTTTTCCTTTGAAGGTGTCTTTATATTTCCAGCATGTAATAAAGGGATATAATGTATGGACATTGCGACTATTTTCAAAAGAGAGTTTTAAAGAGAATCATGTAGCCAAGATAAGGCAATCTGAGTTTACAAAGCTTTGTACTTGTATTCCTATCAAGTTTATTAATAAAAGAAGTATTTTCATTTCAAATCTCTGTGTTCAATATTTGGTTTTCTATAATAAATAGGTGCGTGCGTGTGTTTTGCTTGACTAGTTGTTTTGTCCAGGTACTTGGCCTTATGCAAGCGCAACTTAGGCTTGCACGACATCGCGCCTTAGCGAGGGCGAACGATCCCGCAAGGATCTAGGCCACAAATCGACGGTAATAGCCGACCAATCCTAGGAAACTACGAACTTCTACATGGTACTGGGTACTGGCCATGTCTCTATGGCTACTATCTTCTAGGGGTCCACTTTCACACTACCCCTGGTGATGATATGACCTAAGTACGAAATACAATCAAGCCAAAATTTGCACTTACTGAACTTCGCGTACAATTGATGCTCTCTGAGAATCTAAAGAACTACTCGAAGGTGTTGCTCATGCTCCGCTCGACTCTTGCAATAGATTAAGATGTCGTATATAAACACTATCACAAACTGATCCAAATAGGGCATGAAAATATGATTCGTGAGGTCCGTGAATACCGCTGGAGCAATGGTCGCTTCGAATGGCATAACAAGAAACTCCTAATGCCCATACCTCGATCTGAATGCCATCTTCGGGATGTCTTGCTCTCTAACTCTGATCTGATGGTACCCTGACCTCAAGTCAATCGTCAAGAATATTGCCGCACCACTGAGTTGGTCGAACAAATCATCTATCCTTGGCAAGGAATATATGTTCTTAATTGTTACAGAATTTAAGGCGCACATAATCCTGATGTACCATCCTTCTTTTTCACTATAAGCATAAGGTCTCCCCAAGGCGATCGACTAGCATTGATGAATCCCTTGGTCATAAGGTCTTCAATCATCTTATACAGGATCTCCAATTCTGATGGTGCCATTATGTAGACTCTCTCTGGTACTGGTGTCGTCCCTGGAATCAAATCAATGGTGAACTCAATCTCTTTCTCTGGGGGCATAACTAGAAGTTCTTTGGCGAATATATTTGGAAACTCTGCTACTACTCTGGGAAACTGAACTGCTACTGCCATCTGCAAGACTGGGGAAGAAGGCTCTACTTCGCCTCTGGAAAACGAAAATAACTCTTCGCCGGGAATACCAAAAATAATCCTGCCAGCATGGCAGTCTATTCTTGCATATTGATCCTTCAACCAATCCATTTCTAAGACCACATCATAGTCGGCCATCAGAAATTCTATCAATCTAGCGAGAAACTCTCTACCGCTAACTACGATTCAACACGAGAAAAATACCCTATCTACTCCGACAAGATAGTTACCAGTAAGGATATTTAATCTTACTGATAATGACTCGGGCTCCAGTCTTATCCATGTCGCGAATCGTGCAGACATAAATGAGTTGACGAGAATGGTACCTGCCACCAGCACACTTGATGCCAATTCTTCTACTACCGACAAGGCCATGGCTTGACCCTGTCCTCTTGGTGCTGGTCCTCTCTGCAGGTAACCTCTCTGCCTGTTCTGAACCTGGAGCCGAGCATACTGTTGAGTCCTCTGCTGCTGGAATGCTTGAGCCTGAGGCGGCAAGGGCCTCGAAGGCTGGTACTGCTGCTGCACTGGTGCTGGTCCCCTAACCGATGGACTGGTTAGGGTCAATGAAGATGAATTGTCTCTATGCGGGCAAGACCCTATCATGTGATCCGGTGTCCCACAAGCCAAGCACAACCCCTGTGCTCTGCGATACTTTGAGACTACGTGTCATGGCTTCCCACAATGAGTGCAGCCCATTGCAGAAGACTACTTCTGCTTCTGTTGCTGAGGGTACGTCGGTGTCGAGTGCCGAACCAACGAAACTGTGGTCGCCCTCCTAAGAGCTCCAATAGTCAAAGCCCTAGCTGCCGGGGCTGGTGTTGATGACTGAGATAACTGACCATGTGGCCTCTTCCGATCCCCTACTCAGTCTACTATCCTCTGGGAGGTGTACTCATGCCTCCTAGCTGCTCGAAAAATAGCATCAAAGGTCTGATGCTCAAACTGCTCAACCGTTAGAATTATCTCTAGGTGGAGCCCCTGTTGGAACCGCTGAGCTCGGTCCAATCCGGTCGCTACCAGGGTAGGAACAAACCGACTAAGCCTTGAAAACTCGACCGTATATCCATCGATCGTCCTTCCCGTCTGCTTGAGATTGATAAATCTGGTCTGTAGATCATACCGAGCTACTGCATTAAAATACTTCGTCTGGAACTTGTCGCTGAATACCGCCCATAAGACAGGCGTCACCAAACCAACTGCTTGTATCGCCCACCAGTTGCGGGCTAAGTCCAATAACTGCAGGCGCACTACGGCCACCTTCTCATCCTCTGGAATTTGAACGGCCTCCAGAATAACCTCTATATCCTAAAGCCAAGCATCAGCAGCAATCGTATCTTCACTGTCGTCAAAGAATGGAGGGTTCAAGCGCTTGAAACTGTTGCCCGTATTGTTTCCTTGATAACCAACTCTGCCCATAGCATCTTGTACTGTCTAGTGTAGGGCATCGCCCCGACGATCTTGTGATGCAAGTAGTTCCCTGATGAGTTCCACCAGGGCTCTATTGCCAGACTCTGCAGGCTGGACAGGCTGAACCGGTGGCTTTAGACCTCTGAAAGGCATGGCTCAGAAGGCTGCCCCCGAGTGCTGGGGTGGTCCCCAGGTTGCCTCCGCTTCACTGGAGGTGCTCCTCCTGGATGATCGGTAGGACCAAGAACAATATCACTGAAGAAAAGACATGAGGAACAATAAAGAAGGACTGAGATAGATCAGGGATATAAGCATGTGATCAGGTCAAGATTCAGGAAGATTAGAAGGCACGAGTAGAAATCAAGGGCGAGTGCAGATTGAGACAACTATTCAGTAAACCCCCACACATCTTGATTTACAAGACCTGCATGGGCCACCACTTAAACCATGTCACGCCACAAAACCAGAATACTGGAGAGCGGGGGACAGACATAGCCAGCTTCGTACATTGAAGTGCAACCCACCGCGTAATACAGTCCCGACTGTCTAGATGCATGAGGGTTTAACTACAAGCCAACGGTCTCTTATGGTCAAGAACAAGCCTAGTGTCTCAATCTCAAGCAAGCAAATAAATGTTACAAGATATTAGATCATCAGACATACAAAGTAAGGCGTCCCAAACAATACATATTTAGATGATCATGAAGCTAGTCATACAAAATACGAAGACTAGCAAGAGTTAAAGTCATACATGATCAACCCTAGGATTTATCAATTATGTTACAGCCCTTGGGCAGACATAATATAAGTTTCAATACGAGCTAACACTTGCTCGGCGGGTAAACGCCTAAAAAGAATAATTTTACAATAGAGTGGAAGAGTAAAATAAGAAACCCACTCATTGCCAGGGTTGCGTCTAGTGTTCACCAAATGGTTGGAAGGCAGTAGATCCTCGGGTGCTACTCCAAAATTTGGCCATACAGAACCAGCTGTGTCAGACCCCAGAAAGAGCAAGAGCCACAAGGGAGGCTTCACTTAGGAACTAAAAACCAGCAAGTTAATAAACATAAGATATAAATAATGAACATGATTAAGTAACAAGAAGACAGGGTTAGAATAAAACAAGAGCTTGCATTATGAAAATAAGAGGCAGAATATAATTTCCATGTAACCACGAGGCAAGCATTCAGGCACGGCCAATCAAGTCTTACGGCGTGCTATCATTAGCTAACTAGGGTTATCACAGGCCTAGTTACTAACAAGATGTATTTGAGATATTCCCAAGTCACAAGCCCTGCAGCTATCCAGGTTATCCAGGCGAGGTTGCTTAAAGTTATCAAGATTACAAGAATTGCATAAGTTACAAGATGACTTGGTGTACCTTAGTACATTTGTGTTCAAGAAGTGCCCTACATGACAGTGGGCTGGAAATGTGCCCTACTCGTCGGCATGTTACAATTCCACTCAGGTGTGGCCGGGATAACGGGATCACCTGTAATTGGAAAAATCTCTCTATATAAACTACTTGATCAATCTAGCCATTAACCTAGTCAGATTCATTATGAATTTCTGACCGTGGTAACCAGGAATCCATGTCCTAGACATGATGTAAGACGAGATAGGTTGTTTGTACAGGCACAATCAAGAGAATCAACCATGGTGTCAAGACAAGAGTCACTTAGCAAGTCAGGGTAGCCATCGCAACAGCCTCTGAAGATTATCATGTCATGTCAGGTTACTTGTTACTTGTCAAGATTACTTGTCAGAAGTATGCCTCGACGGGCTACTATCAAGATTATACATGTTATGTCAAGTTGCTTATCATGTCAAGAGTGCGCCACTATGGCCACTATCAAGATTATCAAGAAGGGTTCATGTTAACATGTCGTGCTCATGCATAAGTACTTGTCATATCAAGAATTATTGGTCAAGAGTGCGCCACGACGGGCCACCAAAGGAGTTATCATGTTGTTTTCATGTCAAGTTCAGATCATAGCCTAGAATTATCATGTTCAAGTCCAAGTCAAAGCTCAAGTGCAAGTCAAGTTCGTGTAACAGCCAAGTCAGGTCATGCTCAGGTCGGGTCAAAATGCAGGACACATGTATGTAACAAAACATGTAGACAATTGCAAGAACAAGGAAGGTGCAGGGGTAGGCGCATCACAATGGGTGCCTAACGATGGATGGACGCCTAGGCAAGCATGGGCGCCTGGGCATGAATGGACACCAGGGTCAGGATGGCGCATGGCCGAGGTAGGCACATGGCCAGAGAGGCACTGGACCATCATGGGCGCATAGCCAGATATAAGCGCATGACCAAAGAGGCACTGGACCATCAAGGCTGTATGGCCAGATATAGGCGCATCACAATAGGAGACTCACGATGCGTCTTCAGTACATGCATATATGGAACCTACGCATGACAAGCTCGGAGTTAAAAGATGTATTGTCGGGACTTTACGGCGCATGGCCTCTCGGCGCATGGCCTCCCGGGCGCATGGGGGTTTCGGCACATGGGGTTCATCGTCCCCAAACAGCAAGTTCAGCCATAGAAGTTCCAAAAACTTGCCATGACCATAACTTCCTCAAAACAAGTCCGAATTGAGACTTCCAAGGGTCTAAACTGCATAGAACGAGATTTTTTACAGCTTGGGATGACTGGTTTTAAAAAATACCAAGCTTTACTAGATCAAAACTAAGTAGTCAAGAAAAGATCAAAACTTAGATCTACAAAAATTCATCCATCAAACCCAAAAATACTGAGTTCTAAAGAGGCTTATAATGAAGTGGAGAAAAGAATAAAAAATAAAAATGAGAGATCCATCATGAAGCATGTTGTACTAGCCTAGGATTTCTTGGGTTGGTGGGAGGAGTAATGGAGAAGAAGAAGAAGAAGTAAATGAAGAAGAGTAATGAAGAGAGGGAGAGGATAGTTGACTTATATAGCAACCCCTCTCATCTCAAACTAAAATAAACCAAACCAAGCCAAGCCAAGCCAAGCCAAGATGAACCAAAATAAACCAAGTCAAGCCAAGTCAAGTCAAGTCATGTTGAACCAAACCAAATAAATCAAGGAAAGATTAAACCAGGATCAAGCTAAACAGGACAAGTCAAAACATGGGCCACCTAACAATTGTCATAAATTCGTACACGTATACTGAAAATATCAATAACGGAAAATAGGAGTGACAACTCTTTCCACCTTAAAAGAATTTTGACCTCAAAATTTAATCAAGATGCTAGAGGTGTTGGGGCAAGCTATACTAACACTAGCAATCTATGACTAGCAGTCAATCAGACAATCATTCATGCAAGCAAGGAATTAATGGCGTAAGGCATAATCAAAATTATACCTTATGAGTCAAACATGTGTGGATATCGCGGCCGGATATGATCCTTACGTTCCCATGTTGACTCACCCAAAGTGTGATGACCCCAAACAATACGGACTAACTTTATAGTCTTGTTCTTGAGTACCTTCTCTTATCAGTCCAATATGGATACGGGCCTTTTCTCATACGAAAGGTTGGTACCAACAACCAATTCTGAATGATCAAGGATATGGCTCCGATTTGGGATGTGCCATCGTAATTGGGATACATGGAATACGTCATGTATCTCACGTAACGACGGCAGAAGAGTGAGATGATAGGATGCATCGCCTACTCGTTCGAGAATATCAAACGGTCCTATATACCTTGGACTAAGCTTTCCCCGTACGCCGAATCAAATGACGTCACGGGTAGGTAAGATCCTAAGGAATACGTGGTCGTCGATAGAAAGCTCAAGAGGACGTTGATGAGAATTGGCCCAATGACGCTGACGATCTTGGGCAACTCGAAGATGATATCTAACTTGTCTGACCACCTCGATAGTCTGAGTAATCATTTCTGGACCAAGCATTTGCCTCTCGTCGACGTCGTCCCAGGCTAAAGGTAATCTGTACTTCCTGCCATACAGTGTCTCGAATGGTGCCATCTGGATACGGGCCTGGAAACTGTTATTGTAGGAGAACTCCACGAGATGTAGGTGATCTTCCCAGGAACCATCGAAGTCAAGTGTACAGGATCGCAACATATCCTCAAGAGTTTGAATCTTGCACTCTGACTGACCATCTGTCTGCGGATGATAAGCTGAAATAAACTTGAGACGAGTCCCCAAACTCTCCTGAAGACTCTGCCAAAAGTACAAGATAAATCTTGAATCTCTATCCGATATGATACTAACTGGCACCCCATGCAATGTGAATATCTGTCTGAGATACATCTCTGCAAGCTGATCTGTCGATTGACCAATTCTGAATGGGGAAAAATAGGCTACCTTTATGAGTCGGTCAACTATAACTGTAAGCCCTTAACCCGAAATTCCTATTTTATCATTATTATTATTTTAAATAATTATTTGGATAGAATTATTAATGACCAATGTATAAAGTATTGTGAGTTATAAAGTCAATTTGTAAATATAGCAGTAGAAGGGGGGTTTTCCTAAAACTCCCTAAAACAATTTTGTAAAGGTTCCTTATTAACTAAACATGGGGGGGACTGATGTATAATTGTTCATACTATAGGGACCCAGTAGAAATTGTTCAAGTTTAAAACCTATAGCTAACGGCCAGGAATTCAAATCACTCGAGGGAGAGGGATTTGAATCCTACTCTGGATAGGAGAGGATACGCTCGATCCTATCCTCCCAAACACCTAAAACCCTAGTATAAATAGGAGAGAGAGCACCATGTGCTTACCTTTTCCGAACCCTATTTCTCTGCCGCCAGTTTTCCCTGCTCTGCTTCGAGGAACGGTTAGGAGGGTGGAAGCAAAACAGCCATCAACAGGTAACCTTCAACCTTCATAATTGTTCCAGTATAGCTATTAGCCTTGCAAGCAATTGTTATCAATTAATACACGATGGAAGGGTGTTCGAAGTAATGCCAGATAAGGGACTTATGGGGGCGTGCTCCTGTGCCGAGCACAGGGGTGAATGATGCATCAAACCTTGTGTGAGGGTGTTAACTATCATGAAGTATCAAACTCCTTACAGTAAACCCATGCCCTGCCGTAGATGGACTGAATAGTATGTGGTTAACCCAACATCTCGAGTATAGGCAATGTCAGGACATAGGAACTCCCCTGCTATATGTTTCAATCCTCTTTGTATAGCAGACCTCAGTAGGTGTCTTGACATCCATCCTTTGGTGGATTAGATTGCAGCCGCTAGCCTTATTCATGTTTGGTACACCTTCTGTACTGCCAGGAACCCCTACCTGGCATAGCATACCTACACCCTACCTTGTAGTATCAGGACTCTATAATTGTCCTACATGTCCCAGTGGTATGGGTGTCCTGCATAGCCCAATGGTCCAGACCCTAGTATAACCTCATTTAAGCACGTGATGCATCGGTCTTGTTCCATGTTGATTGGCATCCCCTTTTAGTTACTTCACTATGATTCAGAGGGTATTGTCCTTCATTTTATGCTGCCCTGCACATCAGAGTACATGGCCAGCATTCACTTGAATGTGTCCCGCATAATCAAGGTGTTAAACTCTGCATTCTTGAGTACAGAAACAAGACTATATGGCAGAATGAATCAAAGACAGGAAGAGTAGAAGTATTAAGGTTACAGGATTACTAGGGTCGTAGGGTTGTGAGTGTACAATACAGGGACGTACGTCTTCCACTGCTTGGAGTAGTGCATGCCATAGTTTTGATCTAATGTATCCTAACCTATTAAACTGGCCCCTGGAAACAGCCCTACAAATAAGAGTTATCCTTCCTGTAGGACACTCCTACTGAATCTAGTGAATACTTTAAGCATCATGCCCATAGCTTAGCCCATAGCCCATGTATCAACCCTAGCCTATCCTCAACAATCAAATCTGATAACATAGTAACAGGCACACACCAGAGATGTGGGTACCCTGTTTTTCCCCACAATCTATGGTTATAATCAATTCTTATTAGACCTTATTATTTTCAGCTGATAAATGTAGAGGATAGGGTTATGGCATGTGGCAAGGGCCTGGCCTTAGCTATACATGTATAGGGAGTGTTGGTCTAAACCATTGACTATGCCTATATGGGTGTCAAATACTAAGTTTAGTGGTATCAGGCAACTTGAGGTTCATAGTGGGAGTGTAGCACCCAGTTTCCCAAATGAGGGTAATTTTGAAATTTCATGTTTATAATTATTTTAATAATGATATTTAATTCATGATATAATTTTTGGTGATTTTAAATCATTTTAAAATTATTTAAATCAATGACTTGTGGTTTTGACGTTTTGCTAGTGAAACCCTAGAGACTGTTTGACCTAGAGCCTAACCATATGATTATGATATTTTAATGTCATTTTTGGCCTAAGAATATTTTTGCATTTGACCTCTTTGAATTATTTTGATATTATTTTATTATTTATGATATTGTTTTGGGGTTATTTGAGTCGGGTTCGAATTTCAACTCAATCTGACTTGAAACGGGGACCCGAGGGTAGTTTGACTCTAGTGGGACGCACACACTTGTTAGACATGGCCCACATGATATTAATTTTAGTCCACATGATAGAAATATTTTAGTTAGAGGTTAGACTAATTATTATGGATAAGGTTAGTGTGATTAGAGACTTTAGAATGACTAATTTAGCCCCAACCAATTAGCGCTTTCCTAATACTCATAGAATAGGTTAGTGGGGGCATTTTGGACCTTACCATAATAGAACAAATAGCCCCATATGGCCAGCCACTTTGGGAGAGGATAGGCTTAAGTTCATTTCATTATTCTCATCCACACTCTCTCTCTTGTTCTTTCCTAAATTCCTAGAGAGCAATCCCTAGCAATTTCTCCACCAAATTATTCTATTTTACCACCAAATCTTCTTCTTTCCTTCTCCATTCTAGCCAAGAAGAAAGTTACCCAAGTTTGGGAGGATTCGGAGCTCGTTCGTATCCTTTTGGAATCTCTACGTGTCGGTGTTGCTCCGGGAAGGCTTTTCTTCGATTCGATCTACCGGAAGGTATAAATCCCTTCTTCTTTTCATTTCCTCATGCATATAGGTCTATTTTGAACCCATAGGAATGACCCCATGGTTGTATCTCCATTTGTGTCTATTTCGTGTCCATTTGGAGGTCATAGGAGTGTCCTTTGTGTTGTGGTTGTGTCCATGTGAGAAAATCCCAAATTTGGACACACTATGTGTTGTTGTTATGTATGAATGAATTATTACATGTTTAATCTCATATTTTTGTATTGGAGATGTGTTCTATAGTGTCTCATATATACATATTAGTGTAGAGAGTGAGTTCTTGATATATTATGTTATATACTTGTGTTCTTTTGTCTCAAACTACCTAAATCCGTCATGATTTTTATCCACATTTTTAATTTCAGCCCTAACTTAGAAATATCATAACTTATAGCTCAAAGCTCGATTTAATCTCCTGTTTTTTTAAAAGAAGCGTATTGAAGTTAGCTTTCCAAAAACATGTATTAATAGGCCTAATTCTTTATGTAACTTTCTGGAGAATTATTTGAGTGTCAGCTGTATGAAAGACAAATGCGCTCTCGGTGTTTTCGCGATTCCGGGAGTTTTCGAAAACGAAAACGCGATCCGTTAAAAGTTTCGGAAAGCTAACACATAGATCTATAACATACTTTAATCCTAAATTTTAATTCATGCTGAGATGGTATAGTATTGGTTATTAGTAGGAGTTACTATTCGGCATATGCATTTTGTGCACCCTTGTGTGTAATATAATGTTCTATTTGATTTTAACCCATGTTAATGTATATACATTATGTAATTAAATAGAAAATACAAGCATGAGTAAATGGTTAAATAAATGATATATGAGGTGTAAGTATCCTATCTAATGTAAGCATGTATAAGTATGGCTTGTAATGAATATGTAGGTTCCATAGTATGTAATGTATGGTGCATATAGTGGTGCAAGAGAATAATGAATGATGAATGAATGCAAGCATAAATGTAATGTAATAATAGATATAATGTATGCAATATACAAGTTAATGAGATGTAATGTTCTATGTTGACACAAATTCTATATTACCTCATGTACCCCCTTACACTATGTTGACACTATCACATTTGACACATTGTTCACTTACACTTTGACACTCTTTGATATGTATACACTATGTATGCCCATTTAACCCTCACTTGCCCCTTTGCCATGTTCACATACACACACATAGCCTCTTAAATAAGTATTTTTGAATATAGTTAACTTAGCTATGTATGTATATTATATATATGTTAGCATATTGTGTTGTAATATATAAGTTTATATAACCATTTGAAATTGTGAGACTCGTCTCACAGTATCGGTATTTATATACGGATACGTATTTTGTAGCGTATTTCGTATTTTCTTGGTTTTCGTAATGCTTTAAAAAAATTTCCTAACTTATAGATTTTCTTCTTGGCCGGCATACCGCCAGTATGCCGGTGTATACCGACAGCATACCGTCCAGACAGATTTTCCATAATTTAGATATTTTTGATTTAAGATATTTTCATGAATAGTGTTTTCGATATTTTTGTGAATAGTATTTTGGATATTTTGATGAATAGTATTTAGATATTTTCGTGAATAGTGTAGATGCACCCCTATTACCCATTGGATGTTTGGTTTTGTTTCGATGGCTAGGATTGACTTAGATCTTCACATGGATCACCATCCGTCAGCTAAGATTAAATCCCCCTTTCTATATATACCATTTCACTTTCTCTCTCCTCTCTCTTTTCATTTTTTCACTCTCTCTTCATTTCTTCTTCCCTCTCTCCCCCTTGGAGCTTGCCAAGAGCTTGGCCTTGAGGCCTTGGGAGTGGTGTCTAACCCCCCTAGGAGGAGGAGTAGAATATTAGGCTTGGAGCTTAACCTAGGCAAGTACATCTTGCCAAATCCATGAACCATATTGTTTTGTTGTCATTTTTGTTTCCCTTGGTATTAAATGCTTAGAATTTTTCCAAACTCATTTTGTTAAATATGTTTTCCTTATGATTTTCGTATATATGCATGTTTCCAAAATTTGTTTAAGCAAGGTTTTAATTTTCTGTTAAAATCCAATATGGACTTAGTAGAAAATATGGTATCAAGAGTGATACTAGTGTTACCATCATGGATCTTAGTCATATATACATATATGAGGCCCTCACATAGTTTGTATATCGTGGATTTTAAGTTTGGTGGCAATCGGAACCCGTTTCGGTGTCCCGAGAACCTCTGTTTGGGAGTATTTTGAGGTATTGATCTATCAAATGTTTTGATTTATGAAAACTAATACTTCCATGTTGTAGGAAATTCAATTCTATTCAATTTTGACTTTTGAAAATCCGAATTTCGATTTAAAACGAAGTTTTTATGGCCGAAACAAGTTTTGGCAAAATTCTAAATTTTGTTGCTGTTTGAAAAACCGGTATACCGCTGGTATGCCGCAGTATACCGCCGGTATGCCATTTTTTGCACCAGAAACTTTCTGTTTTTAGTCCGGTATACCGCCAGTATGCCGCAGTATACCGCCGGTATGCCGTTTTATGCTGTTTTAGTCTGTTTTTGACCGTTTCTGCCTGTTTTTGTCCGTTTTTGATATTTTCTTCGATTGTAATGATTTTTTAACATGATAAGATGATCTTGCTCAGTTAGATAATGATTGTACACCCTATATAGACTTGATACTAGCACATGTTCAACCATTTTATGAAATGTACTTAGCCTTGATTATTCTTCTCCACATGCCATGATATGTCTATTGATAGATCCTTTCTTACAAGCTATGATAATTGTTGCCATGCCTTCTTGCCTACTTGATAGTGACCCGTCGTGGTGCACTCTTGAACATGTCTTTTTCTTGCTTACATGATAGTGGCCTGTCATGGCGCACTCTTGATTCCAGTACATGTCTTGCTCCTTGATAGTGGCTCGTCGTAGCGCACTCTTGCCTTGATATTGTTATGTCTTGTTGTGGCTTGTTATGGTGCACAATCTTGCTTGTCTTGTCCAGTCTTGCATGTCTCATGTCTAGGATGGATTCTGCGGAATGCCACACCCGGAATCCAACAAGAAAATATTAAGGGCTAAACAACTAGCTTGATTACTTAGATCATTGAGAATTTCTCAGTAACCTGTTGCCCCTTTGGTCTTGGCATTATATATATATATACATTGGGATTTGGAGCTATCTGTCATGATGAGCACACTTCCAGCTCACCGTCGAGTGGGGCACCTCCTTAGGACACATGTATCTTACTACAGTGTGTCTGCTATATCTCCTTAGGACACATGTATCTTACTACAGTGTGTCTGCTATACTTCTTTTCTTTTTGGCTTGGACCATTCAGGTAGTAGCAGGCAGGAGCTGGACTTGGAATTCTCAGACTTGTATTTGTTAGTAATTAGGATTGTGACAACCCTAGTTAGCTAAAGTATCAAGCCGTAATCATTGCTTGGCCGTGATTGATGGATGGAGTCCATTCTTGTCTAGTCTAGTCTTGCTCCTGTTTATCTTATTGCAGTACTTAGATTTTCTGTCATTCCTTACATGCTATTCTTTCTACTACATGCTCGGCTTCACCATATGCTCATATGTTCCAGTTCTTACATGCTCACATGCTCCAGTTATCTTACATGCTCACATGTCCCAGTTATCTTACATGCTCACATGCTCCAGTTACTTAACATGCTCACATGTCTAGTTTATCTTTCATGTTCACATGCTTCCTTTCTTCACATGTACACAGTTTATATTACGTCACATGTCCTTTACTTTATGCTACATGTTGCTTTACTTATTGTCCTTCTATTCTCGGGATAAGTGTATTGGTAGTGCACGAGTCTCGATTAGTACTTACTTATCTCTCTCTCTATCCATTGCTATGATTTGTATGCTGGTTTTAGTTCATAGTTTGGCTTCCTTTGTGGTACTTGCTATTGGGGGTCTGACCCCACTGGTTTTGCATTGACCAGATCTGATAGAGGAGCCCGGAGGATCTTCCGTACCTTTCACTCGTTGGTGATTACCCAGAGCACCAGAGTACCTTAGTGGGTTTTCTATTTCATTCTCCCACTAGTTATGTACATTATTCTTTTGTGGCGTTTAGCCTCCGAGCACGTGTTTAGCTCGTGTTTTGGACTTGACATTTAGCCTACGGGCCAGAACATGATTTGCGTATTCTAGACTATAGCTAGAGCTTATCATGTATGACTATTACTCCTGCTAGTCTTCACTCTGTATTACTAGCTTCATGATCATTGATATATGATAGTTTGGGACGCTTTACTATTTTATATTCCTGTTGATCTTACTTCTTGTACATTGTTTACTGCCTGTGATTGAGATACCTAGGATTGCTTGACCCAGGATTGCCTGTTGGATTGTAGTAGTAACCCCCGTCTATACAGCTTATACGTTATTTCGGAGTACTGGAGTACTTTGGTATACGTAGCTGGCCTGGTCCGTCCCTACTTGCCAGTATTCTGGTTCTGGGGCGTGACATAGGTTTTAGTGGTGGCCCATGTAGGTCTGATTTATCAGATATGTGGGGGTTACTGATGTTTAGATATCTCAGTCACAATTCTCCTTTATTGATATCCTTCATGTTATTCTATATCTCTGATCCATTGACCTGATATCTGCCTTGATCGTTGATCCTTCCTGTTCTCTCGATTTAATCCTTGTGTCCTTTAACTTTCAAGGGCACTGTTCTTAATCCTTCCGATCATCTTGTTTGGATTTTGTCGATGGCAGTCAGCAATCTTCTGTTAGGCTAGTTATGGAGGATCAGTTTTAGCATTCAGGGGCAGTGTTCAGAGTTGACCCGAGGGCAGATGTGTCAGTTCAGCCTGATCGGCCAGCAGGGTCAGTCCTGCCAGAGTCCAGCTTCACCCGCTACCCCGGCAGTCCAGTAGTATATGGCTCATGTACCAGTTCAGCACCAGCAGGTTAGAGAAGCAGTTCTGAGACGTGGGCAGGCAGAGTCTGGTATGTTAGAGCAGGTTTTGGTTGAGGATGGTTATGTTGTAGGTATTGTCCTATTCTGCTTCCACTCTTATTTATCTCTTGGGTTACGCATATTTGGCGAGTTTCTCGTCCTACTCTTCTGTCTTCGTAGTCGAGGCATGTGATAACTTCATTGGTATCGACTACGAAGGTACATCCTAGGTAGAGTCATGTCTTGGATTAAGTCATTGGTACCGGCTTATTTTGGGAATTGACTTTTATCTAAGTTGTGGAGTCAGCGTAGGCCTGCTCCTACTCAACTGACTCAGGAGACATATTTATTCATATGCCTCCATCCCTTCTTGATTGTAGTTGTGTTATTGCTTACGCATTTACTTATATTACTGTTGTCTTTATCTTACCAACATGCCATGCTTTGTTTTGATTGATATAATTTTTCAGCTCTTTGGTTTGGTTTTCATGCTTGACTAGATTTAGGAAATTTCGAGGATGAAATTTATTTTTAAGTTGTGGAGAGTTGTGAGACTCGTCTCACAGTATCGGTATTTATATACGGATACGTATTTTGTAGCGTATTTCGTATTTTTTTGGTTTTCGTAATGCTTTAAAAAAATTCCTAACTTATAGATTTTCTTCTTGGCCGGCATACCGCCAGTATGCCGGTGTATACCGACAGCATACCATCCAGACAGATTTTCCATAATTTAGATATTTTCGATTTAAGATATTTTTATGAATAGTGTTTCCGATATTTTTGTGAATAGTGTTTTGGATATTTTCATGAATAGTATTTAGATATTTTCGTGAATAGTGTAGATGCACCCCTATTACCCATTGGATGTTTGGTTTTGTTTCGATGGCTAGGATTGACTTAGATCTTCACATGGATCACCATCCGACGGCTAAGATTAAATCCCCCTTTCTATATATACCATTTCACTTTCTCTCTCTTCTCTCTTTTCATTTTTTCACTCTCTCTTCATTTCTTCTTCCCTCTCTCCCCCTTGGAGCTTGCCAAGAGCTTGGCCTTGAGGCCTTGGGAGTGGTGTCTAACCCCCCTAGGAGGAGGAGTAGAAGATTAGGCTTGGAGCTTAACCTAGGCAAGTACATCTTGCCAAATCCATGAACCATATTATTTTGTTGTCATTTTTGTTTCCCTTGGTATTAAATGCTTAGAAGTTTTCCAAACTCATTTTGTTAAATATGTTTTCCTTATGATTTTCGTATATATGCATGTTTCCAAAATTTGTTTAAGCAAGGTTTTGATTTTCTGTTAAAATCCAATATGGACTTAGTAGAAAACTTGGTATCAAGAGTGATACTAGTGTTACCATCATGGATCTTAGTCATATATACATATATGAGGCCCTCACATAGTTTGTATATCGTGGATTTTAAGTTTGGTGGCAATCGGAACCCGTTTCGGTGTCCCGAGAACCTCTGTTTGAGAGTATTTTGAGGTATTGATCTATTAAATGTTTTGATTTGTGAAAACTAATACTTCCATGTTGTAGGAAATTCAATTCTATTCAATTTTGACTTTTGAAAATCCGAATTTCGATTTAAAACGAAGTTTTTATGGCCGAAACAAGTTTTGGCAAAATTCTGAATTTTGTTGCTGTTTGAAAAACCGGTATACCGCTGGTATGCCGCAGTATACCGCCGGTATGCCATTTTTTACACCAGAAACTTTCTGTTTTTAGTCCGGTATACCGCCGGTATGCCGCAGTATACCGCCGGTATGCCGTTTTATGCTGTTTTAGTCTGTTTTTGACCGTTTCTGCCCGTTTTTGTCCGTTTTTGATATTTTCTTCGATTGTAATAATTTCTTAACATGATAAGATGATCTTGCTCAGTTAGATAATGATTGTACACCCTATATAGACTTGATACTAGCACATGTTCAACCATTTTATGAAATGTACTTAGCCTTGATTATTCTTCTCCACATGCCATGATATGTCTATTGATAGATCCTTTCTTACAAGCTATGATAATTGTTGCCATGCCTTCTTGCCTACTTGATAGTGACCCGTCGTGGTACACTCTTGAACATGTCTTTTTCTTGCTTACATGATAGTGGCCTGCCATGGCGCACTCTTGATTCCAGTACATGTCTTGCTCCTTGATAGTGGCTCGTCGTAGCGCACTCTTGCCTTGATATTGTCATGTCTTGTTGTGGCTTGTTATGGTGCACAATCTTGCTTGTCTTGTCCAGTCTTGCATTTCTCATGTCTAGGATGGATTCTGTGGAATGCCACACCCGAAATCCAACAAGAAAATATTAAGGACTAAACAACTAGCTTGATTACTTAGATCATTAAGAATTTCTCAGTAACCTGTTGCCCCTTTGGTCTTGGCATTATATATATATATACATTAGGATTTGGAGCTATCTGTCATGATGAGCACACTTCCAGCTCACCGTCGAGTGGGGCACCTCCTTAGGACACATGTATCTTACTACAGTGTGTCTGCTATATCTCCTTAGGACACATGTATCTTACTACAGTGTGTCTGTTATACTTCTTTTCTTTTTGGCTTGGACCATTCAGGTAGTAGCAGGCAGGAGTTGGACTTGGAATTCTCAGACTTGCATTTGTTAGTAATTAGGATTGTGACAACCCTAGTTAGCTAAAGTATCAAGCCGTAATCATTGCTTGGCCGTGATTGATGGATGGAGTCCATTTTTGTCTAGTCTAGTCTTGCTCCTGTTTATCTTATTGCAGTACTTAAATTTTCTGTCATTCCTTACATGCTATTCTTCCTACTACATGCTCGGCTTCACCATATGCTCATATGTTCCAGTTCTTACATGTTCACATGCTCCAGTTATCTTACATGCTCACATGTCCCAGTTATCTTATATGCTCACATGCTCCAGTTACTTAACATGCTCACAGGTCTAGTTTATCTTTCATATTCACATGCTTCCTTTCTTCACATGTACACAGTTTATATTACGTCACATGTCCTTTACTTTATGCTACATGTTGCTTTACTTATTGTCCTTCTATTCTCGGGATAAGTGCATTGGTAGTGCACGAGTCTCGATTAGTACTTACTTATCTCTCTCTCTATCCATTGCTATGATTTACATGCTGGTTTTAGTTCATAGTTTGGCTTCCTTTGTGGTACTTGCTATTGGGGGTCTGACCCCACTGGTTTTGCATTGACCAGATCTGATAGAGGAGCCCGGAGGATCTTCCGTACCTTTCACTCGTTGGTGATTACCCAGAGCACCAGAGTACCTTAGTGGGTTTTCTATTTCATTCTCCTACTAGTTATGTACATTATTTTTTTGTGGCGTTTAGCCTCCGAGCACGTGTTTAGCTCGTGTTTTGGACTTGACATTTAGCCTACGGGCCAGAACATGATTTGCGTATTCTAGACTATAGCTAGAGCTTATCATGTATGACTATTACTCCTGCTAGTCTTCACTCTGTATTACTAGCTTCATGATCATTGATATATGATAGTTTGGGACGCTTTACTATTTTATATTCCTGTTGATCTTACTTTTTGTACATTGTTTACTGCCTGTGATTGAGATACCTAGGATTGCTTGACCCAGGATTGCCTGTTGGATTGTAGTAGTAACCTCCGTCTATACAGCTTATACGTTATTTCGGAGTACTGGAGTACTTTGGTATACGTAGCTGGCCTGGTCCGTCCCTACTTGCCAGTATTCTGGTTCTGGGGCGTGACAGAAATGCCATGATTATAGACCTAATATTGAATACCAATATATGCATGTGTATATATGTGTAGACATATATAGCTTAAAGTAATAGAATAACTAGTGTATATCCAATGTGAATTCTTGCCTATTTGAGTATTGAATAATTGCATGCTATATAGAGTTGGGTGTATGTTGGCTTGTATAGCCTTGTATTGATGTGTGCTTGCTAGGATAGTCTTAGTTAGGCCTAGTAAGACTTACTGGGTTAGGACATAACCTAGTTTGACCTAGTTTGACTAGTACAGTTGACCAGAGTTGACCAAGGGTTGACTTTAGCCTAGTTTGACCTAGATTCATGTAGAATGTATTGTAGTGCTTTATATTACCCTTCTGGACATGTTGTGACTTGTGCTGTTCTAATTAGGATCCAGACACCTCTCCTCAGACAGTATCTTTACCTTGGACATTCAGATATCAGGCGAGTACATTCTCTGATCGTTTTATACTTGTCACGAATTATATTCTCGCTCTAGATTACTTTTACTTGATGCTGTCACGTTATCATCACGGATTGGTACTATACGGATCTCTTCTTGGGATGTTACCCCCTTAGCGGGCGCATCGAATACTTTATGACATGTGTTTCATGTACATCATGTATTCCTTGCTTCTGCGTTATTCATGTACACTCATGTTCTCTCATGTTCTTATATGTACGTTCATGTACTCTCATGTTCTTTCATGTACGCTCATGTTTCCTCATGTGTTTCTTGTATAACCAAAATATCATGTCTGTAACGTAACTTGAATAGATCCTTGTGTATTGATTGTGGGTAGGGGTGAGTATAAATGGTCATGTGATTTATCCATCATGTACACTCTGTTACTTTTCATGTTCATTATGTACAACCTAAGCCAATTACATGCCATCTCGTACTCTAAATCACTAGTCACTTACAGTTCTTACTTATCATGTATATATATTTCCAGTTATCAAATATCTCTCATGTTTTCATGTACATCTTCTTATAGCATTTCATGTATCTTATTCTATTGCCTGCTTTATATTTCCTGCCATGATATGAACTGCATGAGATGTATTGTGCTCGCTCCTGTCCTGACTGGACCTGTTGATAAATTTTACAGATAGCTTGGAGGTTGCCTGCTAGCCTAGAGGAGACAGTAGAGGTTGTTTAGATAGTTATTTTATTTTGTCGGGAGTTGTATTTACTTGTGGATTACTGTATTTGAGTTTTGAGATGTACTTCTGGGTTTATGTATCTTAGACACTTAGACTTCTATCTCCTGTATCTCTTTTGGATTTCATGTTTTATCTATCTTCCATCATGCTCTACCTTAAATGTGATTGAGACTGTATCTGCTTAGCATTATATTGTTAGATAATGTGACCTAGGACAGCGTTCTACCGCCGACACTGCGGCGTAGGCTGTGCGGTGTTACATTCTCGTACCCTAACAGTGGGTGCGGGTCGTGATACGTTTTTAGTGGTGGCCCATGCAGGTCGAGTTTATGTAGTGGTATTCGAACTTGAGTACCACTACAACCTGTAGTAGAAATAGGACATATCTTGAAGGTACTCAATCATAGTTAGGAACCCTTGAGAGATTCCCGGAATGACCCTTGAGAATCTTATTTTAACTTCGATTTGAGAACTCTTTTTTCCTTGATTTGATTTATTTTTACTTACTGTTGTTAAATTTGATTTTGATGGATTATGGTTGAATTTGAGTTGTATTTATTGATTTTGATGAATGATTGTCGAATTTTGAATCTTGATGATAGTTGTTGCATCCGAGTTGTATTTTGATGGATTTTTGTTCATTTTGAATTTTGAAGTTCGTTGATAAATTTGATTTGATTTATGGGTATTCATTGTTGATTTAATTTAATTTTTTTTGACAAGATGAAATTACATGGGCTAGGTCATCTATGTTATGGAATCTAGTCTTCTATAGTCACATTAGCCAGCATGGTGAGGACATATAATCTGACTCTGGATATATTTCTCGGGTGTGGGAATTTAAGATTTTCGCAGCCAAGCTAGCGGCACCACGAAAATGTTAAATACCACGATTCTAGAGGTATGTGCATAAGTCAAGGACTCTGTGATTATCGTAGCCTTGCTTACTAGTATGACGGGGATTTAGAGTACCATGATTTTGGATAGACGCATATGATTATCAGATTGTACCTTAAATATTTTCAAGCATGTTTTCTCTACTTTGATACAGTCCTTCAAAAAGAATTATTATTTGTTTTGCTTTGTTTTGCTTCTAATTATTTAACTTAGGAGTAGCTTGTGTAACTTCTTGCTATGAGTTTCTTCGTAATACAATGAATCGATGATTTTGCTAGACTTTATCTTGGATTTGATATTTAGCTCTGGTTTCAAAATGGTTCCTTCTTTTAGGCAAATAAGCAAACAGCTTTTATCGTTATTTCCTTCTTGCTATTATTCTAGTATTGAATAATAATAATAAAACTGCCTTGATTTCGTCAATCACCTATTTTGTGATCTTGGTTGGAATCTAAATATTGGTCTTAACGTAGAATTAAATTTTTTTTGGGACATGAGAATATATGAGTATATTTACATAGTGGATACTTGCCTGATACGTATGCATGCTACACTTGATTTTCCACCTATCTAAATACATATTAATATGTTGTTAATGTTAAAATTTTCAAAAGCCCAATATTTCTGGTTTTCTGCTTTTCCAGTTTAAATTCGTAATTTAAATATAAATTTCATGTTATTAATTTTGTCTACATAACTGCACATGTATGATATCTGCAGAGTTTCAATTTTTAGAGAAATTGGTTAAGTTATGTTAAATTTGTAAAATCTGAGACTGCATTATGTTAATATTACACTGGTTTAAATGTTAGCTTATTTTCAGATTTTGTATGTAAATGCTGAACTAAAACTGGGTTTAACCTTTCAATACTAAGCTATAACCCTGTACAAGGACACACACACACCCTAACTTAGTATACGCTGTCATGTAACCTAACCTTCCCTCTCTATGTTATGATCACATACTTGTATAGATATATATAGAGCTTAGGCATACATGTTATAATATATGTATATACATAACTAAATCTCTACCTCTTATAGATGTTTATGGTTAGCCATGTATGTTATGATTAAATAGGTTGTGTATTGTAGGTTGTTAACCCATATGCCATGAGTAGTGTAACAGGATAGCTCATATACAATTTCATGTATATTTCACATACACCCATACACACACAAACCACATAACATTACATAATGCTAGTTTTTCCTCTCTAATGCTCTCTCTGTATAAATACATTGTGATTTGGATTTCAATGCAAGTGATTTTCAATTCCGTAATTTTTGAATTTGATTTTCTGTACCCTTTTTCAGATAATTGGTAGTTGCCTTTATTTTGTTTTGATAAGTACCAGTTTCATATAGGATGGTAGACCGTCTTACAGTTTTGATGGTTTGTTGTTTCTGTAACTTTTCTAGTTTAGTACCCTAGATTGCTTGTATGTTTTGATACCCTATGACCGTTTCGGTTAGCATGACTAGTATACCTAGATGAGACTTTCACTACCACCGTATGCCATGACCCTGTATGTCATCCTTTTGATCAAATGATTTGTTTTAATCTGGGACTTTGATTGTGGGGGTTTGACCTAGAGGGAGTATGGACATTTTAATTTCGAGGACGAAATTTTTCTAAGGTGGGTAGAGTTGTAGCACCCAGTTTCCCAAATGAGGGTAATTTTGAAATTTCGTGTTTATAATTATTTTAATAATGATATTTAATTCATGATATGATTTTTGGTGATTTTAAATTATTTTAAAATTATTTAAATCAATGACTTGTGGTTTTGACGTTTTGCTAGTGAAACCCTAGAGACTGTTTGACCTAGAGCCTAACCATGTGATTATGATATTTTAATGTCATTTTTGGCCTAAGAATATTTTTGTATTTGACCTATTTAAATTATTTTGATATTATTTTATTATTTATGATATTGTTTTGGGGTTATTTGAGTCGGGTTCGAATTTCAACTCAATCTGACTTGAAACGGGGACCCGGGGATAGTTTGACTCTAGTGGGACCCACACACTTGTTAGACATGGCCCACATGATATTAATTTTAGTCCACATGATAGAAATATTTTAGTTAGAGGTTAGACTAATTATTATGGATAAGGTTAGTGTGATTAGAGACTTTAGAATGACTAATTTAGCCCCAACCAATTAGCCCTTTCCTAATACTCATAGAATAGGTTAGTGGGGGCATTTTGGACCTTACCATAATAGGACAAATAGCCCCATATGGCCAGCCACTTTGGGAGAGGATAGGCTAAAGTTCATTTCATTATTCTCATCCACACTCTCTCTCTCTTGTTCTTTCCCAAATTCCTAGAGAGCAATCCCTAGCAATTTCTCCACCAAATTATTCCATTTCACCACCAAATCTTCTTCTTTCCTTCTCCATTCTAGCCAAGGAGGAAGCTACCCAAATTTAGGAGAATTTGGAGCTCGTTCGTGTCCTTTTGGAAACTCTACGTGTCGGTGTCGCTCCGGGAAGGCTTTTCTTCGATTCGATCTACCGGGAGGTATAAATCCCTTCTCCTTTTCATTTTCTCATGCATATAGGTCTATTTTGAACCCATAGAAATGACCCCATGGTTGTATCTCCATTTGTGTCTATTTCGTGTCCATTTGGAGGTCATAGGAGTGTCTTTTGTGTTGTGGTTGTGTCCATGTGGGAAAATCCCAAATTTGGACACACTATGTGTTGTTGTTATATATGAATGAATTATTACATGTTTAATCTCATATTTTTGTATTGGAGATGTGTTCTATAGTGTCTCATATATACATATTAGTGTAGAGAGTGAGTTCTTGATATATTATGTTATATACTTGTGTTCTTTTGTCTCAAACTACCTAAATCCGTCATGATTTTTATCCACGTTTTTAATTTCAGCCCTAACTTAGAAATATCATAACTTATAGCTCAAAGCTCGATTTAATCTCCCGTTTTTTTTAAAAAAAGTGTATTGAAGTTAGCTTTCCAAAAACATGTATTAATAGGCCTAATTCTTTCTGTAACGTTCTGGAGAATTATTTGAGTGTCAGCTGTACGAAAGACAAACGCGCTCTCGGTGTTTTCGCGATTCCGGGAGTTTTCGGAAACGAAAACGCGATCCGTTAAAAGTTTCGGAAAGCTAACACATAGATCTATAACATACTTTAATCCTAAATTTTAATTCATGCTGAGATGGTATAGTATTGATTATTAGTAGGAGTTACTATTCGGCATATGCATTTTGTGCACCCTTGTGTGTAATATAATATTCTATTTGATTTTAACCCATGTTAATGTATATACATTATGTAATTAAATAGAGAATACAAGCATGAGTAAATGGTTAAATAAATGATGTACGAGGTGTAAGTATCCTATCTAATGTAAGCATGTATAAGTATGGCTTGTAATGAATATGTAGGTTCCATAGTATGTAATGTATGGTGCATATAGTGGTGCAAGAGAATAATGAATGATGAATGAATGCAAGCATAAATGTAATGTAATAATAGATGTAATGTATGCAATATACAAGTTAATGAGATGTAATATTCTATGTTAACACAAATTCTATATTACCTCATGTACCCCCTTACACTATGTTGACACTATCACACTTGACACATTGTTCACTTACACTTTGATACTCTTTGATATGTATACACTATGTATGCCCATTTAACCCTCACTTGCCCCTTTGTCATGTTCACATACACACACATAGCCTATTAAATAAGTATTTATGAATATAGTTAACTTAGCTATGTATGTATATTATATATATGTTAGCATATTGTGTTGTAATATATAAGTTTATATAACCATTTGAAATGCCATAATTATAGACCTAATATTGAATACCAATATATGCATGTGTATATATGTGTAGACATATATAGCTTAAAGTAATAGATTACCTAGTGTATATCCAATGTGAATTCTTGCCAATTTTGTATTGAATAATTGTATGCTATATAGAGTTGGGTGTATGTTGGCTTGTATAGCCTTGTATTGATGTGTGCTTGCTAGGATAGTCTTGGTTAGGCCTAGTAAGACTTACTGGGTTAGGACATGACCTAGGTTTGACCTAGTTTGACTAGTACAGTTGACCAGAGTTGACCAAGGGTTGACTTTAGCCTAGTTTGACCTAGATTCATGTAGAATGTATTGTAGTGCTTTATATTACCCTTCTGGACATGTTGTGACTTGTGTTGTTCTAATTAGGATCCAGATACCTCTTCTCAGACAGTATTTTTATCTTGGACATTCAGATATCGGGCGAGTACATTCTCTGATCGTTTCATACTTGTCACGAATTATATTCTCGCTCTAGATTACTTTTACTTGATGCTGTCACGTTATCATCACGGATTGGTACTATACGGATCTTTTCTTGGGATGTTACCCCCTTAGCGGGCGCATCGGATACTTTATGACATGTGTTTCATGTACATCATTTATTCCTTGCTTCTGCGTTATTCATGTACACTCATGTTCTCTCATGTTCTTACATGTACGTTTATGTACTCTCATGTTCTTTCATGTACGCTCATGTTTCCTCATGTGTTTCTTGTATAACCAAAACACCATGTCTGTAACGTAACTTGAATAGATCCTTGTGTATTGATTGTAGGTAGGGTGAGTATAAATGGTCATATAATTTATCCATCATGTACACTCTGTTACTTTTCATGTTCATCATGTACAACCTAAGCCAATTACATGCCATCTCGTACTCTAAATCACTAGTCACTAACAGTTCTTACTTATCATGTATATATATTTTCAGTTATCAAATATCTCTCATGTTTTCATGTATATCTTCTTACAGCGTTTCATGTATCTTCTTCTATTGCCTGTTTTATATTTCCTGCCATGATATGAACTGCATGAGATGTATTGTGCTCGCTCCTGTCCTGACTGGACCTGTTGATAAATTTTACAGATAGCTTGGAGGTTGCCTGCTAGCCTAGAGGAGACAGTAGAGGTTGTTTAGATAGTTATTTTATTTTGTCGGGAGTTGTATTTACTTGTGGATTACTGTATTTGAGTTTTGAGATGTACTTCTGGGTTTATGTATCTTAGACACTTAGACTTCTATCTCCTGTATCTCTTTTGGATTTCATGTTTTATCTATCTTCCATCATGCTCTACCTTAAATGTGATTGAGACTGTATCTGCTTAGCATTATATTGTTAGATAATGTGACCAAGGACAGCGTTCTACCGCCGACACTGCGGCGTAGGCTGGGCGTTGTTACGTTCTCGTACCGTAACAGTGGGTGCGGGTCGTGACAGGGAGTTCCAGATGGAGTAGAGTAATGGTGGAACCAATCCAGGTGCATTCATGAACATACCAACACGGTGTCCTTAGTATCCAGCCTATACTGCATTAGTTCAAAACCTTTGAACTGGTTGTTAGCCCTTATTGGATATTAGTCCACACATGGACTGATGTTTAGAATTGGTATCAAGTTGGTATCAGACCGAGGTATCACATAAATTGGGATACCAATTGATGGCTAACCTGGGTACGTAGACACTGAGGGATCAGGTAAACCATACCCAGAGTGTTTCACAAATTTTCATCCTCTTTACACAGGTGGCAGGTATCGTATGGGAGTTTGGACGCCCTGACACAAGTCATTTTAGCAGCTAGTGTCAAATACCCCGTAACATCTCAACTGCATACCATATCCTGCAGGGAATGTTAAAGATAGTATGGGGAGAGATGAGTGTGAGTCGAATGTCTGACCACTAGATCACAGGATGGCAGGATTATACTCAAAATACGTTAGAGGGAGTACATGGGAGCCGAGAGGATACCAGGATTGGGGGGATTTCAGTTGTACCTATATGAATGCTCGTGTGGTTTTCATTGTTGTGCTACCAGCTTTCACCCTCTTTTACGTGTATTCCTATCAGTTCAAGGTCAATGGCAGGTAGCAGATATATATATAGATGTCCAGAGAAGGGAAGGTATACATGGGTGACTGCCTTGTACATAAAACTGTGGGCATATCAGCTATTGGGTAGATGTGAGAGTAGGGGAATAGCAGTAAGGAGGATGTGATACAGGAACTGAATTAGGAAGCTTGTACCTATGTGCATATACCCCACAGGCTTGTGACCTTACACCAGCTCTAGGCACTAGCAACAGCATCAACCTAAGCCCTGTGTGCAGACATGGACCATGACCTAATAATCTGAACAGGTAAAGACTCTTATCTAAGAAATCTGAGCTGGGTTAAATAAGTAGATGGAAAAGGAATAGATGGGTACAACTACACCATTGTCTCATAGGAAGAATACATTTATGGGTATATTGTATATAAAAGGAATGGTCATTGGCATAGACAGTTGTAGACATACCTATAGGTTATAAGGTCGCCAAGAGTAGTAACCACCCAAGTCATTTAAGGGCTAATTGAAATTGCAAGGGGTAATTAGCAATAATTGCCAATATAGCTGTACTTTGTAAATTCATATGTTGATTAGATTTAATACATAACAGGTTACTTGGACTCCAACTCCACACTCAGTTGGGATTCACAACTCAAGACGACAGGCAAGTATACCTTGCCAACTCGTACAATACAATTTATATGCATGTTCATTTTCTCGCTGCTATTCTTTTCCTTACTTTTGTGATTGCTTTATTCCATGTCTTGTACACTCATCCTGTCATGGTTTTACTTTACATGTTTCTAGTTTCTTGTTCATTTTCTGTTATGATATTTTCTACCTTTTACACTGTGATAGTCTCATACGTATTGCTTGATAGAGTCGTCTAGTCCTACACCAAGATTCCCTCGACTTGACTTGACTTGACATGACTTGAGTAGGACTTGACTTTGACATTCTATAGATTATGAGTACTTACCTTGACTACGGTCTATAGGATTTTATACTAGGATTGGCTACTGTCTTGGTTGTGAGTACTTGCCTTGACTGCGATTGAGACATTATAGATTGTGAGTACTTGCCTTGACTGCAGTTTATAGCCAGCCATTTCTAGTATGGCATGCCAGTGTCTTAGGAACCTTGCGTTTAGATCTTGTGTCTTAGTTTATTTTGTCTTACTGGATATTCTTGATTGTTCCTTACTTCTTGGTATATTTGTACTGTTACCTGTTGGCTTGTATATTATGTATCTTGCTAGTCCTCTGAGGACCTGATGATCTCTCAGGTTTAGCCTAGTATTGAGCCAGGTGCACACAAGCAGTTGGAGCTAGCATTAGACCACGGTGCCACTATAGCTGAGGGTACTTTGACAGTTTGGACTCAGTTATTTCATTTCCTTGTTTCTATGTTATTATCGTCTATTTGTAGTGGATTTGTGTCCACCGGACGTAACTGGAAATTCTTGATAAACTGGATACTCTATTTATATTATCATTCATTGTTCAGTTTTATTTGTATTAGTGACTTGTATCATTGCCTCTGTGACTTGTTTATGTACTAGACAGGGTTCTACCGCCGACACTGCGGCGTAGGCTGGACTTGGACACGTCTCGTATCCGGAAAGCGGGTGCGGTCGTGACAAATTTTTTTTGGTGGCCCATACAGGTCTACGTTAATCACTTCGGTTACATTATTGTGCCGTCGTGAGCCTGCACCTAGGATTAGAAACTTAGGATCTCATCCACGTGCCTTGAAAATAGTATTGAACTCTGTCCTTGATTTCTATTTGAATCTTTGACTTGCATCCTGCTTGAACTCTTCGTGCCGTCTAATGTTTTCTTTTATTACAGTAAATGGATTCCCAAGACAGTTATAATGCCTTCCTGAACACCCCACCGGCTACAAGAGGATTCTTCTCGTACATGACTCCGCCGATGCAGGGAGGCCAGCTTACTCATCAGGTTGACCCGGCTCAAACGTAATACTCGGGATTCCGCAGAAACGACTTTCCACCCCCAGCACAGTTTCCTCCACCAGCACCCTTCCATCAGCCTGCACCCTTCCAGCCAGCATATGTTCCACATCCAGCACCTACCATGCACCCTGTATCAGCGACGAATCCAGCGCCTGCCATGTACCCAGCACATGTTCTGCCTCCGCCACCTCCGATGGACAACGTTGCCCTCCTCGGGATCTTCCAGCAGCTCATGACTTCTCAGATGCGATAGGCTGACGCTTTCTGCGATACTTTGAGAGAGGCTCTCCAGACTATAGACGCTCCACGACCGCGCCCTGGAACTTCCAAAAATTTTATGGACCTTAGGCCCAGAGAAATCAAAGGAACGGAAGGGATTCTCTATGCAGATGAGTGGTTATAGAACGTAGACCGTAACCTTCGGAGGGCTCGATTTCCAGAAGACCTGAAGGTCGAGAATGCCGGCATGCAGCTCTACGACATTGCCCAAACGTGGTATAGAGACGAGCCACGGTTCACCGCGCCAGACATGACTTGGGAGGAGTTCAAGGAGCTGTTCAAGACGAAGTTCTATCCTGAAGCAGCCCGTGAAGAGTTGGAGAACGAGTTCGAGAGCCTGGAACAGGGCAACCTCTCCGTCGATGAATACACCGCAGAGTTCTCCCGCCTCAGCCGCTTTGCAGACGCCTTGACCCCTGCAGCCAAAGCCAAGAAGTTCAGGAAGGAACTTTCATATGAAATCCGCATAGCCATTGCCACCATCCAGGCCACAACTTACGAGAAGATCTTGAAGGTCGTACATGCGGTAGAGATAGAATTGAAGCGCAAGAGGAAGAGAGACCGAGACACGTATGGAGGAGGCAGCAGTCGAACAGGAGCGGTGAAATACCCCAATATTCCAGCTCAGCAGCATCATCAGCAGCCAAGAGACACCTCAAATCGAGAACTTCCAACATGTCAGCATTGCAGAAAAAAGGGACACAGCGAGAGCGACTGCCGCCGAAGACTGGGCCAATGTTTAAACTATGGCTCGGATCAGCATCAGCTGCGAGATTGCCCCAGACGTTGACTTGTAGCACCAGGAGGGCAAGCTTTTGCCATGAGCATGGAGGATGGGCCAGCACTACAAGGAGGAGCTGACGGAAGTTCATAATAGATTATAGTAATAAATACCATTGAAAGTCCTATATTAGATTTTGTGAGAACTTGAAAATATTTTGGAAGCAGCAAGTTTTGACTATTCATTTATATCATAACTTTATTTGAATTTCGAGGACAAAATTATTTTAAGGAAGGTAGGTTTGTAAGCCCTTGACCCAAAATTCCAATTTTATCATTATTATTATTTTAAATAATTATTTGGATAGAATTATTAATGACCAATGTATAAAGTATTGTGAGTTATAAAGTCAATTTGTAAATATAGGAGTAGAAGGGGGTTTTTCCTAAAACTTCCTAAAACAATTTTGCAAAGGTTCCTTATTAACTAAACATGGGGGGGGGGGACTGATGTATAATTGTTCATACTATAGGGACCCAGTAGAAATTGTTCAAGTTTAAAACCTATAGCTAACGGCCTGGAATTCAAATCACTCGAGGGAGAGGGATTTGAATCCTACTCTGGATAGGAGAGGATATGCTCGATCATATCCTCCCAATCACCTAAAACCCTAGTATAAAAAGGAGAGAGAGCACCATGTGCTTACCTTTTTCGAACCCTATTTCTCTGCCGCTAGTTTTCCCTGCTCTGCTTCGAGGAACGGTTAGGAGGGTGGAAGCAAAACAGGCATCAATAGGTAACCTTCATAATTGTTCCAGTAGAGCTAATAGCCTTGCAAGCAATTGTTATCAATTAATACACGATGGAAGGGTATTCGAAGTAATGCCAGATAAGGGACTTATGGGGGTGTGCACCGAGCACAGGGGTGAATGATGCATCAAACCTTGTGTGAGGGTTTTAACTATCATGAAGTATCAAACTCCTTACAGTAAACCCATACCCTGCCGTAGATGGACTGAATAGTATGTGGTTAACCCAACATCTCGAGTATAGGCAATGTCAGGACATAGGAACTCCCCTGCTATATGTTTCAATCCTCTTCGTATAGCAGACCTCAGTAGGTGCCTTGCCATCCATCCTTTGGTGGATTAGATTGCGGCCACTAGCCTTATTCATGTTTGGTACACCTTCTGCACTGCTAGGAACCCCTACCTGGCATGGCATACCTACACCCTACCTTGTAGTATCAGGACTCTATAATTATCCGACATGTCTCAGTGGTATGTGTGTCCTGCATAGCCCAATGGTCCAGACCCTAGTATAACCTCATTTGAGCACGTGATACATCGGTCTTGTTTCTTGTTGATTGGCATCCCCTTTTAGTTACTTCCCTATGATTCAGAGGGTATTGCCCTTCATTTTATGCTGCCCTGCACATCAGAGTACATGGCCAGCATTCACTTGAATGTGTCTCGCATAATCAAGGTGTTAAACTCTGCATTCTTGAGTACAGAAACAAGACCATGTGGGGGAATGAATCAAAGACAGAAAGAGTAGAAGTATTAAGGTTACAGGATTACTAGGGTCGTAGGGTTGTGAGTGTACAATGCAGGGACATACGTCTTCCATTGCTTGGAGTAGTACATGCCATAGTTCTGATCTAATGTGTCCTAACCTATTAAACTGGCCCTTGGAAACAGCCCTATAAATAAGAGTTATCCTTCCTGTAGGACACTCCTACTGAATCTAGTGAATACTTTAAGCATCATGCCCATAGCTTAGCCCATAGCCCATGTATCAACCCTAGTGTTTGCCATGAAATATAAAAGAACAGAACAATTATCGGAGGACCGAACTTTTACTTCACGTTACAAACTCGCTTGTACAAAGAAAGCCTAGGAACGAAATCCTAGGTACAGCAGTCTAAGTACAATTATTTATTTTAGATTCTGGGGGATGATGATAGAGGCTCGAGAAGGCGACGGCAGCCCTGCCTTACTCCTTGGACGATCGGTATGCAGCCTTGGCTCCTTGTGAAAAGATGGTTGGCGTTGACGAAGAAATGCTCTTCTTGCTCTTCTGTTGCTCTTCTGGCTTCTCTCTCTCTCTGTGTATTCTTTTCTCTGACTATTGAGGAGTCTCTCTGTATATACGTATTTTTCTCTCTGAAATTGTATATATCTTTCAAGGGAATGGCACCTTGCTATTTATAATAGTGGGATGTGATCATTAGGGTTGCCAATGATTAGCTTTTGGAGATGGCGGCGGCTTGGGTATTGGTCCATCTTGGCCATTCGTTTTGATTATGATGAATCTGGGCCATTAGGTGTAGATTACACTAAATCCCATGAGCAATTAATGCTGATTGGAACAAATCTTCCTTATACTGATCTTCTGATATCTGCGAATAAATCAGATCTATTCTTCTGCCACGTGTCCCAGATTTATTGGGATTTGACTCAATCTTTAATGGCAGCAAATCTGAGGAATTAATCGGTTTAGGACACGTGTCTTAAGAGCTGCTGGAGGGATCTGGACCGCATGACTAGTGAGCCGCATATGAATGTGAGCCGCATATGAATGTGAGCCGCATATGGTTAAGCCCACGTGTCAGGGCTGCATGGTCAGTGGCCCTCACTTGAGTCCTCTAACCACAGAGGAGTAATCCTTGTGGGCCGCATAGGTATATATCCGCCAGGGCCGCATGGACATGATCCTCTTGAACCGCATGAGAAGTCCTCGCTCGAGCCGCATGAGTCTTTCATGGCCAGAGCCGCATAGGATGGATTTACTCTGAGCCGCATGGGAAGTCCTTTGCTCGAGCCGCATGAGGCTTCTATGGCCTGAGCCGCATAGGATTTATTCTGTGCCGCATGAGAAGTGAACCGCATACGAACACCCACGTGGCAAGGCCACGTGGCATTTTTGTGGCTCTCAAGGGATTTGTGTCAGAGATTTCTTTCCTCTTTCCTAGAGATTCATCATTATGACAGAGTCATAATTACCTGCCTTTGTGTCAGGGCTGTCAACTTTTCAGAGGGGTCAGCCGTCATAGCAATTAATGCAGCATGGGTCGGAGGGGAGCACTATCAGGCCACGTGTCTTCTAAGCCGTATGGAATGCCCTGGGACGCATAGCTCTTTATGCCACATGATTCCCTGAGCCGCATGAGTTCTCTGAGCCGCATGGATCTTTCCTGGCCGCATGAGTCATTTCCTTTAGTATTTTCCATGCTTCTACAGGACCCCCTTCAAAGTTTTCAATTTGTAAAATTGAAATACTTTGAATAAGAAGCATGGCCGTGTTCTTCTAGCCGCATATGGAATTCTGACCGCATAGAAGTCCCGGCCGCATGAATTATTCAGCCGTATAAATGGCTCAGCCGCAGGAGACTATTCAGCCGCATAGCTTCTTGCCACGTCATTATTTGCCACGTACGGCAATCTTTAGCACTTAAATGTTGTTGATTTTTTAAAGGCCGCTTTTTGGTGCGGGATCCGAGGAGCTTGGCCTTCATTTTCGACGACTTCTTTTGATAACCGAAGAGTCGGTTTACGTGTATGCACGGGGATCGAAACGCTCCGTCTTTGTTTATAAATACGGGTGACTTTAGCCGGAGGGACTTCTTTACCTTCTCTTTCGTTCACTCTTTTTTTCTTGTCTTCTCTTTCTGATCTTCCTTGTCTTTTCATCGAAGCAATGGCTCCTAAGTCTTCTAAAGTTATTTCTGCCGCCGCGAAGGGCAAGAGGGTGACGTCCTCATCCGCCGTCGAGCGTGAAGCACCCGAAATGCCCTCTGACGCTCGTCCGGCCTTCAAGGGTAAGGGTTGCATTTGGATCTCGAGTACCCATGGCTCTGTTACATATTTATGCACAAGCCTTCTCCCAAGTTGATGACCGAGCCGCATATGATGTACGGGCCGCATGACTTTTCATGCCCGAATTGCAAAGACAATGCCCCATGTTTGAACCGCAGAAGAAGGATTTAAAACACATAAAGTCTCCTCTGAACGGAGCCGTATATGTTTTTAGCAGGCTGAACCGCATAGCGTTTTGCGCCGCATAAGTTCTCCTGTTAGAACTGTGTGTATTCGTCCAATCCGCATAAGCTATCGAGCTAGAGTCATATGGAACTCCCATCTGATTTGGGCCACATTAGACTATATTGACTCAAACCGCATAGGCTTTCTCGACACTGTATTTCTTGAGTCCCAACTGGACTGGAGCCGCATAAGACATTATTGACCTGAACCGCATAGGCTTGCGAGAGCTTCTTTATTCAGTAATTTTTTTTTGTTTTAGCCATCTTTTAATCCTGTTTCTTCTTTCTCTCTTTTTCTTTTCTTTTCAGTGAACCTCCCAACCAACCCAGCAGGAGAGCTCCTTGTGGGTTCAGCTCAGTATGCCGCCAACGTACAGCTTGACGAGTTAATCCGTCGTATAGAGGATCAGCTTCCCACTAATGAGCCTAAGGAGAGAGTGGCTGCTATTAATAAACAACCTTTCCGCTTTCTTTGTTCAATGATGAATTCGGAGAAGTTGGATGGAGAATTTCTGAAACCGGCTTTTCTCTTTGGGGACGCCTTTTCCATAAAGAACTCCAGATTGCTAGATGTCTCGGAGCACTGGGATTTTTCTGTAGACGGGGTAGAGATTCATATCCCTGAGATGGAGCGGCATTATCCTCTCTCATGGTTTAACATGGTACCACGGGGCAGGACTATGGTGGGTTCCCTGACTCC
>JANAVB010012023.1:0-36616 GCA_029216955.1 Iris pallida | reverse complement strand
TCAAGCCACAATCTATGGTATTATTGATGGAAAGGCTTCTCCAAGTCAATATATCAATTATTTTGATATTATGACTGTGCATCTACAAAAGAATGATGCTCTTCTCACCCGAGTCTTTATAGGGTGTTTCACGGGTACAGCATACGATTGGTATCGCAGTCTACCCGACAATTGTATATCGTCTTTTAACGAATGTAAAGCAATGTTTCTCTCTCGTTTCTATGAAGGATGAATGGACATGAATATGTCCTCCTTAATTGAAATTAAACAAAAAGAAAATGAGGATACTCGGACGTTTATTGAACGTTTCTGCTAGGCTACTTTAAAAATGCCTCCTGGTATGCCAGATTCAGCATTGATTGATACATACAAAATAAATCTGCGACCATCCATTGTGTTTTTACAGGCTCTCAATTCACAGATTGGGCCTCGTATTATAGCAGCAGTTTCAGCTGAGACCAACGGTAGATTGGCTCGTGAACATGGGATGATCTTCGCCACAGAAGATAAAGGAAAGAAAGCCTCTTCAGGCAACAACTCTGGTAATCGCAATGGAAAAGGAAAGAAACCCTAGTGGTAAACCTTTCGAAACCCAAAACAACACCAAGTAATCCAGAGTCTTCTAAGCTGAAAGAAGAATACTCTTTCGATGACAGTAATATTCCAGGGATATTTCATGTCTCGTGAAGAGTGGTAAACTCCAGGTCCCAGAGCCAAAATGACCTAATGAGGTAGATTTGGTTGATAATCCCAAATATTGTATCTATCATAGATACATAAATCATCCCACGAAAGCTTTCTATGTCTTGAAGAAAAAGATTCAAGAATTGATAAATGCTAAAGCTTGCTTTAACTAATGATGATCATACAGTCACAACCAATATGTTTCTCTTCAATTTGGAGCTTTTCCTCCACAGCAAGTTCCTGATGGGGTTGTCCCAATTCCGAAGGGACGATGAAGATTGTGAATCTTCCACCAGCTAGAGATCAAAGTGAAGGATTAGTGCCTCTCACTTTAAAAAATGGTGAAATCATGTGGGTACACCCTGACTTAGTACCTGAATTGGAACATGAAGTAAAATTTCAAAATCCAAGAAAGGCAAAAAAGTCAGAACCTGCAATATGATTTCTATGTTGTTACCACAGATCATGATGATTCTGATCATCTGTGGGATGGCATCCCTTTGGAAGATAGACTACGAGGTCTGAATATATGCCCTCCGAGTTTGGCTCCTCCCACCAAACTAAAGCTCACTCATCATCAGTGGTTAGCAATGAACAGTGTCCCTTTGTACAGGGCATAACAAGTTTTTGCTGCTTACGAAAAAGCTCCGTCGGATTCTACCTCCTGCACAGAAAGATTCCACTCTTGTGACTACAGAGGTCTCTGTTCCTTCTTCATCTATCGGACCATCAGTTGAAAGTCCGCTACCCACTCACATGTACAGTCAAAAATTGGTTCATCTCATGAAAAAGATAGGTTATGACTTTCAAAAAGCAGAAGGCTTGAACTATGGTAAAGGTATGTGAGTTCCTTTACAAATTCACGGCCATAAATCCTCTGTCAGATTGGGATTTGAGGTCCCTCGCAAAAATCCACATAAGAAAAGACTAAGGAAAAGAAGACTAAATCCTGTAATATGGTACTTCATTCTCCTGAGTCTGAAGAAGAAGCTTTTGCTGGTACAAGGTATGGAAAGGACTACCACAAAGACTATGAGGGAACTTCCAAAGAAGTGGAAGACACCGTTGAAACACTACCGGCTCAGTCATCTTCTGTTTCTCTGAGAAAGGCCTTCAAAACCCCCAGTGGTTGAAAAAGGTAAACAGAAGATAGTACGTTTTGACGTTCGCTGAAGTCGGTTTCAAATCAAGGGTCGATAAAATCCTATAAATTTGACATACTAGCTCAGTTAGCTAATACTCCGGCTAGGCTCTCTATTTTTGAGTTGCTCAGACTTTCTAAAGAAAGTCGAGAAACCTTGAGTGAAGTATTGCTACAAGCATATTCATGCTTAGCTCAGCTCAAAAGTCCTGACGATATACCAGTGTCGTGTCCAATGCCACAGTATAATGGAATCGATTCCTAACATTACCTTCACACAAGAGGATATGATGTTAAAGCATAATCGACATGACAGGCCTTTATGTTATACGGGGTATATTGACTCTAATGAAATTGACAGGATTTACATCGATTGGTCTTCCATCAGCATTATTCTTCAAAGTATGCTATGACCCTTGAGGATTCCTACTAGTGAGTTGGCTTACACTACTACAACAATTGTTGGTTTCAACTCTGGAAAGAGTAAACCATTGGGGAAGATTTGTCTGAAGATTCAAATAGGTGATCTTCGAACTATGGCGACCTTTTATGTTATCAACTCAGATGTATCTTACAACATCCTACTTGGAAGACCATGGATACATGAGCATAATATTATACCTTCAACTCTCCACCAATGCTTCAAGTATGTAGATTCTCAAGGGATTGTGAAGACTGAATTTGCAAACATCAATCCTTTTAAGGGTATTGAAGCCTATTTCTCTGATTCAATACTCTACAAACAGGAGCATGTGAAGGAAATATCTGATATGGCTGAAGATCGGTCGCCTACAGATGATCAATCTGTTTTAGTAGATCCTTCAGAAGTTCAACCTTTGTTGATTAAAGTTAAAGGTCGAATTCATCCCAACATGTTAATGATGAACCTTTGGTGATTAAAGTCAAAGGAAGAACTCAAATTATGTCTGATGAAGCTGTGAGGATTCCGATCAAAAATGGGTTCAAGCCAGCACTGATGATCAACCTCTCATGATCAAGGTCAAAGGACGTACTTCTGTGCAACTGATCCAGAACTGCTGGTTATCAACCTTGGCAAGACTACGCTGAAGACGGATGACGGTCCGTTAATGATCAATCCAAAGCGTAATAGTCAATCTGTAAATGATGTAAATATTGATCACTCTGTATTCTCTCATTTTAAAAATTTCCTTTTGAAGTATATGGCTGTCAAATTTGTTGAAAGAATGACTTTATCTGCTGATAATCAAAGTCATCAACATAAAACTGACATAAATACAGAGGAATCCTTATATATTAATCATAAAGAGAATTCTTTTCCTCCTCATATCGATGTTGGACCCTATGCTCAAAGGTTCCTAACATCTTCTCCTTATCTTCTACCTGTAGCCTCATCATCACAAGCTTGTGTAACTTATAGACGTCACGAAGAATCTTATTTTGTGATCCCGTCTAATATGAAAAACAAGTCCAAATTATGTTTGGCTTGGCTAGAAATATCCTTGTTATTCATACAGATGATCTCATAGAGAAAGATAAAGGAAAAATCAGAATTGACAAATATAGTCAACAATCTCTTAAGATTATCCAAAATATGGGATATGATTTGAAAACTATGCTAGGTCTCAATCAAGGCAAAGGAAGACGATTACCATTATGTGGCGATCCATTTTATCAACGAACTCGTCATGGTTTGGGATATGATCCATTCCACATATTTAATGAAGATATGGAAGAAGAATTTTCTTCCAGTTCTTCACAATCCTCAGATTCTGAAGAAGTCCAGTATGTTGAATCTGAGTGCGTCTTTTCAGTCAATATGGTTCAAACCGATCCGTTTTATCAACAAACTCATCATGGTTTGGGATTGATACATCCCATATGTTTAATGAAGATATGGAAGAAGAATTTTCTTTTAGTTCTTTATAATCCTAGATTCTGAAGGAAGCCAGTATGTTGAATCTGAGTGCATCTTTTCAGTCAACATGGTTCAAACTGATGGTGAATCTGAGCTATTTGAAAATGACCCTTGGGCACAACAAATGAACACTCAATGGGAGCTTCATTTTGAACAGCGACAGCCACCTACAGAAGATGAAATTGTCCAGATTGACGTTGGAGACGAAACTACGCCTAAGCGATATTCATCAGTATAAACCTTTCTGAAGATGAAAAAGAAGAGTTGATAAAGTTGATCAAAGAATATATTGATATCTTTGCATGGAGTTATGAGGATATGTCGGGTCTGGATCCTAAAGTAGCTACTCATAAACTCAATATTCTTCCTAATGCCAAACCTGTAAAACAACAGCAGCGACGTTTTCGACCAATATGATGGATACAATGAAGTAGAAGTTAGAAAGTTGATTACATATGGCTTTGTCCGTGAAGAACAACACCCAGATTGGGTTGCCAATATTGTTTCTATCATGAAGAAGAATGGAAAGGTTCGAGTTTGCATAGATTTTCGAGATCTCAATGCAGCTTGTCCAAAAGACGAATTTCTACTTCCTATCACTGATGTTATGATAGACAATACATGTGGTTTTGAACGCATGTCTTTCATGGATGGATTTTCAGGATATAATCAAATTACGATGTATCCAGGAGATAAAAAGCATACTACTTTCCGTACACCCCTTGGAGTTTATTGCTATACAATTATGCCTTTTGGTCTGAAAAATGCCGGTGCTACTTATCAAAGGGCCATGAGCAATATTTTTTAAGAACTTCTACGAAAAACAGTTGAATGTTATGTGGATGACATCGCTATCAAAAGTCGATTAAAAGATGATCATATTCAAGACTTGAAGACATTATTTGAGTTGATGCGTCGACTTCAATTAAAGATGAACCCTACTAAGTCTTTCTTAGGGGTTTCCAGTGGCAAGTTTTGGGATTTGTCATTACTTCTCAAGGTATCCATGTTGATCCTGATAAGGTCAAAGCAATTCTCGAAATGCGTCCTCCACGTAATCTGAAAGAACTCCATGGCTTTCAAGGTCGCATTGCTTATATCAGAAAATTTATATCCAATCTTTCTGGGAGATGTCAACCTTTCTCTCATCTATTAAAGAAAGGTGCATCATTTGTTTGGGATAAAGCATGTCAAAAAGTCTTCAATGACATCAAGCAATACATTACAAATCCACCTGTTCTGGTACCTCCAGTAGTAGGAAGACCATTTTTGCTATATGTGCTATATGTTCGAGCCTTAGATCATTCTCTTGGTTCTCTTCTTGCACAAAAAAGTGATAAGGGTCATGAACAGGCAATTTATTATCTTAGCCGAATGATGGTTGGAGCTGAACACAGGTATACTCCTGTGGAAAAAGAATGTCTAGCCTTGATTTTTGTCATTCAAAAGACGCGACATTATGTAACGGGACAAATTATTCATGTCATATCCAGAATAAATCCTATCGGGTATTGATGAGAAACCGAGCATTCTTAACTCCCGGTTAGCCACCTGGGCAATGTTACTTACTCCCTATGATATGGTCTACATAGCTCAAAAATCAGTGAAGGATCAAGCGTTAGCTGACTTCTTAGCAGCTTACTCTATACCTAAAACTTCCAAACTATATGAGGATATTCCAGATGAAATCGCAGATTGCAACATGACTTTGAGAGATGATATTTGGCAGCTATACTTTGATGGAGCATCACGAGTTGGGTCTAAAGGCAATATTGTCTCCGGAGTAGGCATCGTCTTGGTCTCTTCTGATAAAATGGTCATATACCGTGCTTATTCTCTTAATGAACCATGTTCCAATAATGTGGCAGAATATAATGCTCTGCTAATTGGTCTTCAAGTAGCAAAATAATTGGACATTGAGTTCCTGGAAGATTATGGAGACTCTCAACTAATTGTTAATCAGGTCAGAGGGACATATAAAGTCAGAAATCCTGACCTCATTCCCTATCATGAAGTGGTAATTGAATTGGTTCTTTTATTCAAAGGATTCTTCACTGAATTCGTACCACGTTCTAAAAATTTGGAAGCTGATGCTCTCGCTAGTCTAGCTGCAGACTTAGCAACTCCAATTAGAAGACAAAATACTATTACTTTGTTGGATAGAGATCTATTCTGTGTCAAGAATAATTTGTATATCGAACAGAGTTATACTACAGAATCAAATTCTCAGCAAAGGGATTGGAGAAGTCCATTTATTAATTATGCGGTCCATGAGATTTTACCTGAAGATCCAAAAGAAGCTGCATCAATCAAAAGACGATTATTTCGATTCTACTATGATTCTTCTTTGCATATGTTGTATCGTTATTCTTATGACGGACTTTTATTGCGTTGTCTTTCAGAAAGTGAATCCAAACAAACACTACGTGAAGCTCATGATGGAGTTTGTGGGGCGCATCAACCAGGTCTGAAACTACAGGACCACATTCAAAGAATGGGTTATTATTGGCCTTCTATGATAGCAGACACTATGGATTATGCCAGACGGTGTAAAGCATACCAGATTCATGCTGACTTTATTCACCAACCCTCTGAATTCTTACATCCTACAGCAGCTTCTTAGCCTTTCAAAGCTTGGGGCATGGATATTATTGGTCCAATTAATCCTCCTTCTATAAAAGGGTATCGGTTTATCCTGGCTATAACCGATTACTTTTCTAAATGGGCAGAAGCAGTTCCTCTTGTGAAAGTGAAAACGCCTAATGTGGTTAGCTTCATCAAACATCATGTCATTTATCGTTTCGGAGTTCCCCGAAAGATAATCCATGATAATGGACCACAATTTGCCAGTCAGGCATTTTATCGATTTTGTGATAAGAATCGAATCCAGAACATAGCTTCTACGGCTTATAATCCAGCTGCAAATGGTTTAGCGGAAGCTTTCAACAAAACTATTATTAAACTTCTCAAAAAGTTCATCTCTTTTAATAAACGTGATTGGAATGAGACACTTAGAGAACGTTTATGGGCTTATCGAACAACAGTCCGAACTCCCACTGGTTTCACACCATTCTCACTGGTTTACGGATGCGAGGCTGTTCTTCCATTGGAAATTCAGATCCCGTCTCTTAGAATAGCCATTGCTAATGAGCTAACCTCTGAAAATAATGATCGCTTACGAGTCCAAGAACTTGAGGGTCTGGACGAGAAGCGTCTTCAAGAACAACAACACATCGAGCTATATCAAGCCCGTATATCTCGAGCTTTCAACCGTAAAGTTAAAGAGAGGGTATTCAAAGTCGGTGAGCTAGTCTTAGCTTTCCGAAGACCTATGGTTATGACTCATAAGAGCAAAGACAAGTTCCAAGCTAAATGGAAAGGTCCTTATGTAGTCGAGACAGTATTCTCCAATGGTGCCTATAGGTTATCGAAACCTAATGGAGATTTGATAATGATACCAATTAATGGCAAATTTTTGAAGAAATACTATGTTTGAATTTCTTCTTTATTCTCCAGCTACCAATGTTTGGTTAAGCTGATTATTTATTCTCCTAAAAGAGAATTTTGATTTTCTGTCTTATCATCTAATTTCAGAAAGAAAAATATTTATTATTTATCATGTCCACATTACCTCTGAATAAATATTAAATCTATTTCTTTTCCTTATTCCATCTATTATTTATCATGTCCGCATACAAAATTCTTTATTGATGATATGAAAAGAAGAATACAAAATTCTTTATTTTCTAAGGTGGAGCAGATACATCTTCAAGCATTTTCTGTAACTTTGCCAAGCGCCTTTCACGAGAACTCAATACATTTGTAGTAGCTATGGTGCGACGAGCTTCTGGAGTACAGAGATGGGAGAGTTCGGCGAAAGTAGCTATCATTTTATCCTTGGCATCATCAAGGGTTTTAATGGTAGCTTCAGCACCAAAAACCTTCTCTTCCAATATTGAGCTCTGCGTCAAATGTTGGTCTCGAGCTGTAATCATCTGCTCTCTTTCTGCCTTCAAACGAGCCAACTCTGCCTCAACTTCACGAATTCTATCATTTTGTTGATAGATTCTCATATTTGAAGTTTCATAGGCTTCTCTATGTGTCTCCAGCAGGGGTTTATTTTTATTCAGAAAAGCTCGCTCCTTGGCAACTTTACTACTGTAGTCTTGGAGAGATTCCTTAAAAATAGTCTTCCGAGTGATGTATTCAGCTGATAAAGCATCATACTCGGTCTGGATGAGACTTTCAAGGGTTTCACTTGACAGCCTTAGATATTCCTTGATAGGCTGTTCAAGTCCTTCCACCACATTCTCCAAAGCTGCGGCTCTCTCAGCGTTATTGAACATAACAACATTCCCGATGGTGGGAGTAATTGCAGCCTTCAAGCTTTCATAATTTAGGCCCTTCTTCAGGACCATCTTGATCAAGGCTGCCAAGGTTTTGTAGAAAGCTTCAGTATGAATCTCAACTAAAAGATTCATTTCTGCATTAGAGCTCGGCATGGCAGCAAGGTCTAACAAATCCCTCTTCTGAAGACTGGGAGTATATATTGTCGTTGCTTTGGTAGCAGGTTGAGCTAAAATTGTAGTTGAGGTTGCTACTATAGCTAATTGATCCCCAGGAGTTCTAGAGACAATATCTTCAGCACTTTTGTGGATCATTTCTCCAGCCATTTTTGGAGCTGAAACTACTTGAGTTTCGGTGACGGTGATTGTTGCGGTGGGAATGGTGATTGTTGTAACCGATTCAGGTTCAGACACTGTCTTCTCAAGAACTTGTACCGAATCAGTAGTAATAGCTGAAGATGCTATTACTATGTCTCTAACTTCAGTTGATGGGTTGACAATGTCTTCATCACCTTTGCTGACTGCAGGCCTTTCAAGCTCTGACAGTATTTTAGTTACAGTTGGTTCTTCATATGCAACTGGTTCTTCGTCTGCAGCTGATTCTTCTGTAGCCGGTTCTTCTTCTCTTTCTTCAGCAAGAGAAGGCAACCCTTGGTGGGCCTCCACTACAGGTTCTTCTGGTATCTCCATAGATGGAGTCTTCTTTAGAAGCAGAATCTTCTTTTGAAGAAGAACTCTCTTCTTCCGACTCTATGTTTTCTTCATGAATAGTTTCTTGAAGAGGAAGAGGAGCCACGGGCTTTACTGCAGTAATAACACATACAAAGATTAAGCAAAATAAGTTAATATACAAAATTATAATACATAATTTTGTATAGATTTTGTGTAATTTATATTTACCTGGAGCAGGTGCAGGACGTGCCAAGAGTTTGTCATAATCTTGATACCAGTCATCATCTTCTAAATCAAGTGTCGGTTCATCCGAGGGGATGGGTTCCAGATCTACAGTGTGAGTGGTGGCGGTGTCTTCGATAGCTTGCGCCTTTTGTGGCGAAGTGAGATGCATCGAAGTGGTGAGACATCCGAGAGATAGGAGCCCTATAGTTTCTGTTGCTGCTGCTGATTGGGATGCTGAAAACCCTTCTCTAGGATGAGCTGAAGAAGATACAATGTTTTGAGCTTCCTCGACTGGAGTTTTGCTTTCTGGAGTGGCGGCCCTCTGTCTGGAAGGCCCTTTAACAGTAACATTTTTCTTCTTCTCTCGGACAGCAACCGTTGTGTCGAATTTACGCTTCCTAGAGGAAGAAATTTTAATTGCTCCTACTGGTGCCAACCCTAAACCCGTTGGGATCACTTCCAGATATTCATCTGGAATAGCAGCATCATCAGGTACGTCCGAAGCTACCATAACTGGTTCTTCGACGTTTCCTTCCTTAATCCATCGGAGACTTCCCTTCATGTTGTAGTCATTTACAAAGGAACAGATAAAAGCATAAAAACGAGCATACATATGAAGCATTCGTAGCTCAGTTGTTCTGGTGGCGGTTGACACACAGAATTTAGCACCAGTACATCTAGCGATGAAATATCTCCATGCCCTTGCACCATCAACTAACTTTCCATAACAGTTGAAGACAGTGGAGGGATTACCAACGTGAAGTTGGTCATACCCTAATTGACGAGCGAACCGACTGGACAGGTACGGTTCGAAAATACAGCTATCCTCAATCCTATACATCAAATGTGATGGTCTGATGCATATCAGCCAATTAAAGACAGGCGCAGGGAACCCCATCCTCTCTTGACCTATATCTTCAAATTGTACACCGAGGCAGTCGGCTGGAACTGGTGGTCGTGTGCAGAAAAAGTTCCATCCATAAGAGTAGTTTAGTACTGCTCGAGTATCTGCCACTGAAGTTGCAATCCACGTGGCTTTATTGAACTTCTGGAGGAAGACCTCCGCATTATCTTTAGGGCCTGGTGGCAATAAACTGCAGTTGTGATGCAGTAACCAGCCCATTAAATAAGTGTAGGGCATCTCTACCCTAGGAAAATCTTTACGGTAGGGAGCGTTACTGATCAGCTCCTCACCAAATGCTCGCAGACCAGTATTTATCCGCCATACCATTGCCGGTAATAGGCTGAGTCTGGTCTTGAATACCAAATGTACTGCTGGCTATAGTACATTTTGGTAGATTCAATCAACTGCACCAGTTCCTGGTACGACCCATCTTCGCAGCTATAGAGAAAGAAAGCCCTCCAGCAAGGCTTTCTTTGAGATCTTTCGACTGCCATGCTTCAGATAGCAAAATGCTTCAGTCCCCGCAGGGAATTCTCCGGTCTTGGTGGTCAGATACCTGTCCTGAGACATAGATGTGATCATCAAACCATGGATAAAATCCGAAGGAATTATTGAGCAAAGGATAATGGATTGAGCCTTGTTGTCTTGGAATCTCCCTTTGTCATCCTTGGATATCCTATTCTGATGGTAGAATAGATATGTTGTCCATTTATTGATGTATTCCAAATACGATCCACTTTCATACATAGTGGTGCAAATTAGATAATGGCACATCAATTCTTGATATACTTCGACTAGCTCGGGGTTTTTTCTCCTTGATCTCTGCTAATTTCTGGTTGGAGGGAACATATTCTTCGTATGGAGCTTCCCCCATTGGCAGTTTAGAAATGAATTACATCTCATGTAGTGCAAAACCTATTTCACCTATTGGGGTTGCAAAAGTCCCTGTTGAGCTAATATATAACTCCATCAAAGCTAAGAACTGGTTATTGTTCATTGGTATGCCTTGACTTGTGGAGGCTACTGCTTCAAACAGCCCAATGGCTTGCAGTTCCGCTTTGAAGTTCTACATGACCCAAGCACTGAGTTGAATCTAGTTCTGATTATGAGGGGTCATCCACCCTGGCAGCCTAGGGTTGGCCTGGGGATATAATACTGAGGCCTTCAGAAGCTTATTTATGAATATTGGGATCTGCACTGGTTGGATCAAAGCTGAATCTTCGCTTGGTGTGAATCCAGGCAGTAAATCGGAGAAAGGAAAGATGCCATCGCTTGGAGTACTGGTATGATAGCCATCTGGTTGGACCCGTCTCTTTTGAAAATAATCTTGCCTGGTCTACCATGACTGCTGGGAGTCAGGTTCCAGATCATATATCTTGGGTGAGTGGCATGAACAAACGAAGACAGGGAATAATCCCTTGACATTGACGGGAGGTACATCATTCTTTCCCCAAATCTAAATACCCAGGACTTATTCTTGGGATTTGTTTAAGATTTGAAGTAAATGGCTTCTCCAAACATGAAAGCAGGCTTAAAAAATTGTTGGCCATCCAGCGATGTCAGTAGTTCTCCATTTATCAAAGTCAGCAGCATCCTGTCTCCCTGAGCAGATATTAGTTGTTGTCTCTCTTCAGGGTACTACTTGTCACTTCGTGGGAAATCAACATGAGACAGATTCTCCAAATAGTTGGAACCCAAGATACCAGTTGGGGAACCAAAGACTCCAAAGAGGGGATGAATATGCAAGTCCACTGCAAAAAGAATATCAACAAAAAATCAAGTTAGTAAAATTCAGAATTGATTTCTATACATCTCTACGCAGATGCTTCTACGCAAATAAGTGTTTGCGTATAAAGATTGTGAATTTTTTCATTCTTGGTTTCAAAAAGATTGAGAAATATCCTAATTTGCTTCATCTTTACGCAAGAGTTCTTTTACGCAAGTAAAGATTTATACGTAAAATATTTTTGAATACTTTTCAAATTTTAGAAATATTCTAAGTTAATGCAGTGCATGACTAAAAGTTTTACGCATACTTTTTTCTGTTCAAAAAGAGTAAAAGTTGTACGCATAAAAATATAGTCTTTTGACTTGCTTTACGCAGACACGTATGAACGTAGGTGACTTACGTATTTTTAACTTTACACTGGCACATATAGACGTGCACGTATTTAATGATTAAACATTTTACGCTGGCACGTATAGACGTGGGCGTATTTTGTTGTTTCTATTTTTACGCTGACACGTATAGACGTGGGCGTATTCTGTTGTTTCTATTTTTACGCTGACACGTATAGACGTGGGCGTATTCTGTTGTTTTTGTTTTATGCTGACACGTATAGACGTAGGCGTATTTGGTGACTTTTATTCTACGCTGACACATATAAACGTGGGCATAAATTTAAGGTTCGGCTCTTTTTCTTCTCCGACGAACTCACGGCCGAATTAGATAGGATTTTACCTATCATGGCCGGAGCCACAGCAGGATTAGGCCTCGGGGTCGCCACTGATGATGGGATGGTGGTCTCTGCACGATCAGCCGTCAACGAAGCAGCAACAGCGGGCTTCTTGCCCTTAGCGCCGACGTTGGTCTTGCTCTTTGGTGCCATTAATTAAGGCTGGGATTTCGAAGACTGGAGATTTTGAAGACGAGAGTAAAAGGAGATTGAGATTATGATAGATGAGTAAAGTTCTCTCTCTACCAGCGAAGCTCTATTTATAGAAAATTTTGAAATCGGTTCAAATTCCTGAATTTTACGCTTCTGAGATGACTGTTGGGTATCCCGAACTCTACGCGGATGACTGTTGGATATCCCAAATTTTACGCTTCTGTTCAAAGTATTTCAAATCTTAAAAAAATTTGAAAACTTTGAAAGTGGTCTTGTAGAAGCATAAAATAAATAGACTAATTCAAAGAAGTTGAGAACTTTACGCAAAGTCAGACTCTACGCAAGGCCCATTTAAAGACTCTACTGAGTCAAATTCAAGCTCTACGCGGAGATCAAACAGAGTCTAACTCTACGTGAACTCCTTTACACAAGAGTTATCCTTAAACTCTACGCAAGAGCGACAGGCTGTCCAGACTGCATTTAATGCGCGTGATATTGATCTGACAGAATGATTTTCTGACAAAACATTACACAGAAGCCAAGAAGATTTTTATACCAAATCAAACGCTTGTCGTTTAATGTGCAGATGAGCTACTTTACGCTCAAAAGGCCGCTTCCTTTACGCATGAAAGTTATTTGAGTTTTTACGCTCAAGGCTATCTTAGCTACTTTTTGTGTGCGTAAAGTTTATTTGAGCTAGTTATACGCTCAAGGCTATTTCTTAGCCACTTTACGCAGGAAGCTTATTTTGGACTATTTTACGCTCAACTTTTTCTGGCTATGTGAGAACGTGGTCTGCATACGTGGCTTTTATGCCACGCTTAACGAGGAACGTGTGTACATGCTCTCTCCATATTGTTGAAGTTGTGGGACACGTGTCACCATGGGTAGAGACTACAACTCTTCATGGGACACGTGTTATCACGCGTAGAGGTCGATTTTCAATCGTGGGTGGCAGTTACTTGCGTAAAGATCCAATTATGTTGCTTTTTACACACAGAGGGTCAAGTCTATAAATAGACTTATTGCTAAACAGAAAACACAACAGAACACATAGAGATCAGAGCCCAGATACTTTGAGAGCAAAGTGATTTTCTAGAGCATTTCTTCTTAACTTTTCTTCAAGAACAGAGTGAAGCAGAGCAGGAAAGCATTCGACCTCGCCATAAGTGCCCAGTGTGTCGATACCTTTCTGGTGACTTAGTTCTTCCTGCTGTTCATCTTCTAGCAGTTTTTTTTCATCATCATCGTGTGGTCCAAGGAACAAAGTGATCGTTATCAGATCAGACTTCCATAGCAATACTTCCCAGAAACAACTTGTACTTTTTGTACTTTTTTACGTTTTCTTTCAAAAGCCTTTCAAGGGTATTTTGTTAAGTGAATCATGCATGCGGTCCACCTTGATCGCCCCGATATACCTTGTATAGTATAGGGGTCTATCATGACGATTATTTTTGAGTAGCATGTCCTCCTGTGAGAAGGTGATGTTGGGCACCACTTCCATAGTACTGTGGCAGTGGGGACAGGAGACAGGATCTTCAGCGGGGGCTTTGACTTTCAGCGAGGTAAGAGTCGGCATGTAGCAATACCTCACTCAAGGCCCTCCGTATTTCTTTGGAGAGTCGCAATAGATCAAACAGGGCCAGCCTGGCAGGTGTATTGGCTAGCTGAGCCAATATGTCAAAGTTGTAGGGCCGATCCATGCCTTCGGGAGCTGGCGCCTTTAAAGATTTGTCAAACCGTGTCTCCTTCTGCTTGGATTTGTTCGTGGTTTGAGGCTTGGACGGACCAACTTCTGAGCTTCTGGGGGCAGCAGGAGCTTGAGGAGGAACTGCTTCTTCTTGTACGGGATCGTACGTTCGAAGATAAGTCTTCTTCGATCGCGTCTCGCCAGATAGAACCTCGTAGATGGGGGAGGATACCATATGGCATGGCTTGAATTTCTTGCCCTTTCTTGCTTTGGGAGGTGCAACCCCCTGCGTCACTTCTTGGACAAGGTCTGGATGGACCTATATGATCTTGCCACGTTCAGTTGTGAGTGGAACCAAAGTTGAGTTGCGAGCTGGTGGTAGTTTGACGACTTTCATCATCGCCTTGGGGATCGGGACCACGCCGTCTGGGACTTCACTAGGAGAAAAGTCGCCAAACTGAAGAGAGATTATGTTAGCAGATACGACCTTTTCTTCAGCTTTGAGGTTGATCACTTGACTGTCGATAAGCTGTTGTATCTTTTGCTTTAGGACGATGCAGTCCTTGGTGGAGTGATGCACATACTGATGATAGAGATAGTACTTGGGATCATTGAGTTGGCTCGTCTCTACAGGACGTCGTGGTGGAGGCAATGTCAGCTTATTACCCTTCTTCAATGTGTGGAAGATGGTGATGACATCATCTTCGTCGAAGGAGAAAGTCTCCTTAGGCTTGTCGGAGGCGCCCTGAGAATTGGAAGCTCCTTTGGATGTGTCAACTTTCAGGACTTCTTTTCCTTTACCCCCACGAACAGGGATAGTTTGAAGATGCTTGCCCTTGTCTTCGGATTTGGGTGTCTTCAACCCTAGTAGTTCCAAGTTAGGAACATCATTTTCAGCAGCATCAGCGGCCCCAATGAAAGTGGGCCATGTATTATATTTATGTATATCCAGGCAAAACTTTACTGTAGGAAGGAAGTTATGTCGACAAGTATTCATAAGTTCTGAGTCTGGTATTTCGATGAAGACAATGACAGACTCAGTCCTCCTTTGCTTGGTCTCATGAATGTGGACATGCTAACATGCATGCCGCTCTCGTAAAACCTGTTGAGGAACATCCTCTCCAAGTGTTTGAATGAATTGATACACCCGTCAGGCAGACTGCAGAACCATTCGAAGGCTACCCCCTGCAATGTGCTAATAAACAGCTTCGACAGGAACGGATCGTCTCTGGGCAAGTGCAGAGTCTGCGTGTTGAAGTACGTCATGTACTGATGAGGAGAAGTCAACCCGTCAAATGAGTTCATCGTCAGCAGCTTGTAGTTTGGATGGCAAATAGCATTCTCCCACTCAGAGGGATACGGTTGAGATATCTCGATCTTTTGAAGCTTATCTTTGTGCGCAATAGTGTCGAAGCGAGGGATCAAGGAATCAATTGTATCTTGTTGATTGAGCAGGTATTGGAAAACGGCTGCTAAAAGGTTGTTAGGCATTGTTGGCGAAGGACCACCCCCGGCATTCGTAAGATTTGGAGGAGGCGCAATGGAATGATACTCCTTTTGTAGTGAAGGAGGGTTGTTGCTGTGAGCCGGACTAGCGGGGGCCGAGATGTTCTGTTGAGGTGGAGGAACAGCCCCAGCAGCTTGAACTGCCATGATGCTGGTAAGCATATCAGTGATCTTGGCGAATGCTGTTTCAAGACTCTCTAGCCGTTTGCTAGTCTGACTACTGGTTTCTTCAGGTCTTTCTCCGTCCGTCATGTACGTAGATAGCATACAAGGATGAACAGAGGAAGCAGTGCAACTATCACTGATGTTGTCTGTCTCCGAGTGGATAAGTCCTTCATCTTCGGGTAGAGGAGGTAGATAGTCGCCATCGGATTCGGAGGGATCATCATCCTCTGGAAGGCTACCCCCAGTATGGGGGTCATCTTCTTCAGATTCTGAGGGAATGCTACCCCCGGCTTAGGAATCTTCATCGTCCATACAGAATCTCGCCTTTGATCGAGTGCCATATAGTCTCCTTCGGATGTGATAGCATGTTGGCTATCTGTTGGTAGACTTCTCCTTCTTCTTCTCGCGGAGCTAAGAGAGAAAGTTGGGTTCGTAGTCCACCGTCTTTGATTGGGGCTTCCGTAAGGGGGACCCCACGAAGCCATGTTGGACGAAACACATAGTGGCTTCTCGTTGTCAGAGAAGTGCAGCCGTCGAAACACGAATTTTCTCTGAGGCGCTCTTATTGTTTTAGAGCAACAACAGTTGTAACAATACTGGTGCACAGAAGTACACTATGAATTGTTAGGTTCTCCCTCGCTTTACGCTTATGACTATCATGTTGCGCAAGTCACGGAAGGGAGTTTTGCCTCACAACCCATGTTGCAGGCATCGGTGAGCTTTGCATGCGGGTTCGTAAGGAGAGTAGGCTCATCCAGACTTAGTTTATGTGCAGGGGCAACCCCCATACCTAAGTTCTGAGATGTCCGTAAATACAGCCCTGTACTATACGCGTTGGGACCTGTATTTTTGTTATGGGCGCATAGGCCTTGGAGACTGGCCTTAGGCACATGCTCTTTGACAGCATGTCTGAGCCTCCTTGATGTGGGTGCATAGTATGGATACAGAGAGCCTGGGTGCATAGCCTTGGGTGCATGGCTTTGGATGCCCAGCCTGCTGAAGAGAGAAGTGTTCTGGTTGGGAATATGCGCCCAAACACTCCCTTGGACGCATGGCCCTGGGCGCATGCCTGGTGGAGCAGCGCTGTTTTCTCCCAATTTGGCCTCCTTCGTTTGTGAGCCTCGTCGGGTTCGGCCACAGTGTCGCATACCCGGATTCTTGGCATCGTAGTGTTTTCCTTTGCCAAGTCTCGGGTGTTGAACACCCTGTTATTGGTTATGAAGGAAAGAAATCATTGGGCTAGTAGAGCCCGGAACGGTGTGAGCCTTCTCTATTTGGGGAACTTCTATGGCAGAGTCCTCCAGCTGTATATCTGTTATGACACCAGCAGGATATGCACAGCGAGCCTTCGGAAGCCAAGTCTTGCAAGACTTGTTTGGCTTCACTGATTTTGAGGGAGTAGAGCCGTCCCTCGAGTGCATCTCTTCGAACGCCTGCTGATCGAACTTTACGATCAACATCTTCGGAGTACTCCCCACTTTGTCGGTATCGGATTGTGTCACCACCTTCTCGTCAGAGGAAAAGGTAGTCCCCAGCAGAGTCGTCTTTTTTGTGGACACACAAAAAAAGAAGAAGAAAATGATGTCTTTTCTTTTATTGGCGCAAGGCACCACAAATCGAGTATGCCTGAGAGATCCTGCGCTGAGGATCCCCGAGTACAAAAAAGAATTATGGGGAATGGGACGATGGAGATAGAACGGCAGTTGCTCCTTTACCCCGTTGACACTCCGATTACAAAAGTGGGAGAAAACCTAAGAAAATTGCTAACTCTCGGCTCACTGGCAAGAAGTACAGCAATTTGGCTCTTGAAAATGCTCTTCGTTCCCTTGTTTTGAAGAGGGGTGAGGTCCCCCTTTTATAGTCGTTCTCGAGCTGGAATGATGTTATGCGCCCACATGAGGAAACACGCTGGTTCTTATGTGGGCGAATAATCCTGCTTTGGGCGCATAGGATGTAGGCACATACAGGCTCTAAGATCGTGGGTTGGTTGTGGTATTGACGTGGCCACATGCTTCGGTGCACGACTGCTCGTGGAGAATGACATGGCCATGCGCTTAGGTGCACGTTTTGATCATGGCTTTGACTGAGTCAGGCTTGGACGCATAGCCATGTTTCAGGCTATGCGCCCTCCTTTCGGGGAAGCTAATCTTGTGCGCATGGAGCTACACTTGACTGGGCACATGGAGCTTCATTGAGTGGGCGCATGGAGTTACACTATCTGGGCGCATAGGGCTACACTTGACTTAGGCGCATGGAGCTACACTTGACTTGGGCGCATGGAGCTATATTTGCTAAAAAAAATTATGCTTCTACACCTATATATAGTATCGTAGGCATCCTAGCATATTAGCCTATAGCTAATTATGAGATAGCCTATAGAATGACCTAGATTTGACCTTATAGCCTAGTTGACCTAATTAGCTAATTTTGACTAGTTGACCAAACCCAAGAATTGACCAAGGTTTGACCCAATAGTTCTAGTTTGACTAGAGAGTTGACCAAAAGTCAACATTGAGTCTATATGTGACCAATTGACCTAGTTTGACTAGATGTTGACTTGGTTTGACCCAGAGTTGACCAAGTTTGACTTTAACCTAAATTAACCTAGAAATCATGTAGATTGTATCGTAATGTGCTATATTATCATTCTGGACATGTCATAACCCATATTGCTCTATTTAGGACATTGTGACTCCGGTGCAGACATCTGATATTATACTACTCTTTTCAGAGTGTCAGGCGAGTACATTCTCTGATAGTTCTTTCATTTACTTGTCAATTACTGTACTTCAGTTCTAGTTAGTTCTATGTGATTCTCTGTTACAACACGTATTGGCTTTCTGAATTCATGCATGCAACACACATACTTTATTCGTCTTGCCTCTATTATTCGAATCACCATTCGAACTATTCGAACCACCTATTCACATCTTCATGTGCTGGTTGGACTTGTATTCGTCGTATGTGTTGGATTATGGATTCATTAGTATTAGACAGGGCGGGAAAATACTGATTAGACATGTAGACATATCCTCCTATTCGAATCACCCCTTTGTGAATGATATTCGAACGATAGCCATCCCTCACCTGATCAGTGTGTGGTGTGCCGTATTATCTACAGCCGTTTACATGTCAATCTCAGTATTTTAAAACACACTTAGAAAATTTATTCGAATCACTGTTAGAACATCATGTGAATCATTATTCGTACCACCTTATTTGAATCACCTTATTAGAACAATGATTAGAATCACATTCGACTCATACTGTACTGGAATCACATTTGACTCATCTTGTATTATACTCAATTGGGATTACACTCGACTTACATTATACTGTCTGGATTATCATATTACTCTATTTCAGCAAGATCTTATTTTACAGTCTTTCTTGCCATGTTTCTTCTCTTTTTTTGTACCTTACTTTTCGTGTACCTTAACTGTTCTCTACATCATCACCTGAATACAAACTGCCATGTTCATCAATACAACTGTCTATAACTGCTTTATAGTTCTCTGTCATTTACTTGGAATTTTTAGATTAGTTGTGCTCGTTCCTGTCCTGACTGGACCTGTTGAAAATATTATAGATAATTGTCCTGAGGACATTTGTCCTACTTGCCTTGGAGCAAGAGATGGCTTAGCTACCTTTGGCCCTAACACTTAGGAGTGATCGGGAGACTAGCTAGTAGACTTGGTTTAGTTTTCATGTTTTAGAACTTGAATTGTAATAACTTGAGACATGAGTTTGTAATTGATTTTGTTTGAGATATTATTATTTAGTAGTTTATATTTGTTGTTGTTTAGTCTTTAGTTATAAACTTCTGTGTTATCTTATCGTGCTTGGACTGTGATTGAGATTTCATTATAGCTATACTTGTCCTCCGTTCGAAGTTGAGATTTGACAAGTACATTATATATTTGCGTGATTTGTTGATTAGATAGTAACCTAGGACAGCGTTCTACCGCCGACACTGCGGCATAGGCTGGACGTACCCACTTCTCGTGCCCCTACACTGGGTGCGGGTAGTGACACATTTTTAGTGGTGTCCCATGCAGGTCGAGTTTATGTAATGGTATTCGAACTAGAGTATCACTACAGCATGCGATAGGATAGAGAGATAGGCTTTAACGGAGAGGTACTCAATCACAGTTAGGAAAATTCTGCTTCAATTCATGCCATCTACACATCTTACCAATTTGTCTTCTTTGAAATAAACTGTGCTCCTTTGATTATATCGATTCCTACTCAGCATTGACTTTCTTGTTCGATCTGTCTTCAGGATGGTGGAGACACGATCACATCGCTCTGGTACAGCAGCCGCTGGAGAGGGGTCTGCCACCTCTCGTCCAGTGCAGCAGGATGCTGGGACCGTAGCACCTTCTGTTCCTGATCGGACAGGAACGACTACAGCCATTGGGGGTATGCCTCCACCTGTTCGGAGGACGACACCAGTCATTCCTGAGATGTTTCAGCAACAGCATTAGCAGCCACCTGCAGGATTGGTTGACGCTGTGCACCTGTTTTTCTTTGTGGAGAGGATTCTCGAGTCCCATCAGCAGCAGTAGTAGCGTCAGACTGTCGACTTCCGTCAGGGTATAGACGAGGCTCACCAGCTGGTCTGGACGACAGTGGAAATGGTTACCATCCAGGGGCCAGCACAGATACATCAGTGCCATCAGAGGACGTCGGGTATTCAGGAGTTTCAGAAGATGCGTCCGAGGGATTTCCTTGGTACAAAGGGCATCCACTATGCGGATGACTGGATAGAGCACATTGAGGAGATATTTCGGCTAGCAGAGATACCAGTCCGACTTCAGATAGAGGCGACAGCCAGCCAAATGCAGGACCTGGCCCGCACCTGGTACCAGACAGACCCCCGAGTGGGAACCGAGGGACAGACTTGGGCAGCCTTCAAGGAGCAGTTCTTTCCAGACGTAGCACTTGGAGGCATAGAGGCACAGTTTGAGAGCCTGGTTTAGGGGAGCCAGACAGTCGGGGAATATGCTGGAGAGTTCTGCCGGCTGGACAGATTCATTGAGGACCTGAGCGAGAAGACGAAGGCGAGGAAGTTCCGCAGAGGTTTGATCAAAGAGTTTCGGTCATTGACTAAGAGTAACAGGGATGCTTCTTTCGCGGAGATCTTAGCAGTAGCTATGGCAACAGAGGATGATCTAGGGTTGAAACTGAAGAGAGGTCGGGACTTTCAGGGAGCCAGTAGCAGCGAAGGCCAGGCCAGGAGGCCTCACGTACAGATTCAGCAGATGCAGGCACCAGGGAGAGTACAGCAGGCACAGCATCAGCCTAGAGGACAGGACCGCAAGGTGCAAACTTGTGCTTACTGCAAGAGGGCAGGGCACGCTTGGGAGACTTGTTATAGGAGGCAGAAGGTTTGTCTGTTCTGTGGATTCGCTGCTCATCAGGTCAGGGATTGCCCTACTGCACCCGTATATAACAGAGCACCCGGTTAGAGAGAGGGAGTTAGGCCACCTGTAGTGCAGCACCATGCCTAGAAGGGTGGACCTTTTGTGCTAGCGTTCGATGAGACCGATACTGCAGGAGATGGGTTAGCAGGTTTGTCCTTCTTGTTCTTCTTTCCCGTCTTCATGTGTGATTTCCATTTGTACCTGTCAGGATATGTTTGTGATATGCTAGATAACATAGTTATCCTATTCAAGACAGTGGAATCACGACTAGTAGGACTATGATTGCATGTTATCTATTAACCTTGATTGTTGGGGGTTTGACCTAGGAGGAGTATGATCATCCTAATTTTGATGACGAAATTCTTCTAAGGGAGGTAGACTTGTAACACCCAGTTTTCCAAATGAGGGTAATTTTGAAATTTTGTGATTATAATTATTTAATAATGATATTTAATTGATATTGTGATTTTTGGTAATTTTTAATCAAAATAAAACAATTTAAAATATTGAATTGTGATTTTGATGGTTAACTAGTCTAATCCTAGTTTTGCTATGCCTAGAGACTAACCATGACCAAGGGAGCCTAGTCATGTGATTAGAATGTCATATTACTACTTTTTAGCCTAGAGGTATTTTGGTTATTTGTCAATTTTATTAAATTTTAATTTATATTAATTAAATATTGTGCTAATCCTTTAGTTAAGCCTTAACCTAAAAGTTTAACCTAATCTAGATTAGTCTTAAGGTTAGAATCATGGTTAGAACATTCTTACTAAGTGCCAAGGTTAGTAATATCTAGATATTATAGTAGTAGGATATTTTTCTAAGGATATTTGTGAAAAAGAAAGCCTTGAACCAATAGGAAGGCTTTGAATTGGGTGGACAAGCCCTAGCCACTCATATACATCTAACGCTAACCCTAATTCACTATTGTGGCAGCCATACAAGCCCCCCCCTCCTATAAGTGTCACACTTAGAAGCCCTTGCCTTTTTTTAAAAACCTAAAAAGAACCCTACTTTGCTCTTCCCTAAACTTCTCCCAATTAATCCAAATTGAGCCCAAATTGAGTCAAATCAATTGTATCATCATTCCCAACAGTAGAGGAGACTTGTGGGTGCTTGCTAGCGAGGTTTGAGGATGTTTGAACCATAGCAAATCGAGGAAGACGTCAAGTCAAGGATCTTTACATTGAGTTTGAACTCTCAATAGGTAAAACCCTACAAACCCTAATAAATTCCTGATTTCTTCCCATAGATGCATCCATTTAGGATTTTCCTAGGTGTATCCCAATTTTAGTAGGAATTTGTGTCTATTTTGTGTCCGTATCGGACACGTATCGGTATTTTTGAATAGGTGTTTGGTGAAATGCCACATAGGAATTTAATTTAGTAATTTTTAAAACTAATTACATGTATGTATAGCCTAACATGTGTATATTACAACCCTAAATGACTGAGTCAATTTTACGCATGTTTGGACACTGTTTTAGCACTCGGACACGCAGCACGAGATACCGTACGGGACTCGTGCGGCTTCCCTGCTGCTCGGGTGTCCTAGCGGACACGACATGGATTCTTATGACACAAGTTTTGGTGGACACGAGGGGGCATACACTGACAGCATGCCCCCAAAGTTTAGGTCGAGTTGGTTTGGTATTCTCGAAGTTATCGAGCTCACACTGATTTTGTACGGACACGCACACACGCAGAAAACCCTACTGATACGGGTTTGGACACGACACACGATGCCACGAGGACCTGATTCAGGGTGTCTGACATGAAGCCCTAGACCCCCTCTACCTATGTGCATGACCACGAGACACGTGGTTGGACACGATGTGTCCTACAGGACTCTACACGCGTGTACGAGGCTGTGTCTTTGCACAGTTTTTGTCACATGTTGACACTCGTATTTGACATGACTTGGACACAATTCATGGACATGTTTGGCTCCCCTAGACACGTGGAGTATACCCCTATGTCTGTACACTCCTGACATACTTTGATTTTGGGTTTTAGTTGAATTTTGGTTGTCCAGGATTGATTGGGTTATTGATTGTGTGATTTCGAGTCACATTTGAATTCGAGTTTGATACTCCCTGTATCAGTCGATAATTCATATGTGGGTTGTGATGTTCAGTATATATCTCATGGTTTCAGACCTTGTTTAACATTCTAATGTGGTATTGGACCCTTTTGAACTCTCTGTTCAGTTTTGGTTTTGTTGTATAATCGAATTGATAATAGGATTCTCTGATAGTTCCTGAGAATTAATGAACAATGGCTAGGTTATAGGTTTGAAAGTATCCTATATTGGTTTTATGGTTAGGAGATATGTTAAGTATGGGTTTTATGAGTCTAATATTGTGATACCTATATATATATATATGTAGATATATACATATATGATTCCTATGTATATATTCATTGATATATATTGATGTATATATGTGTAAGAATAGGCTCAGGTTTAGGCCTTAGTAGCAGCAGTAGGGTGAGCAGTGGCATTAGCAGGCAGCAGAAGCATTGTAACAGTTGATAGGAGAGTGCATGAAGCTGCTTTGGTGTTGTGCAGTAGTCCATGCTCAATTGGACATGACATATAGGAAATTGGTTATATGCTATATAGAGTTAAATGTATATTACATAGCTAGTTAGTTAAGTTAGCTAAAGTTAGGATTACCTTGTGTTACCAAGGTAATTGTCAATTGTTGGGTTGATTCAGGTATTGAGCATTGAGTATCAAGAGTTAAACTAGGTAATAGACAATGTAGGGATTTTGTGTATACCTTAGAGTGTATTGGATTGTTGCCTTGAGTTAGGGCTAAGGTTAGACTTTAGATCTTGAGATGTGTTTTGGTATCCTAGACTAAGTTAGTTGATAGCCTATATATAGTATCGTAGGCATCCTAGTATATTAGCCTATAGCTAATTATGAGATAGCCTATAGAATGACCTTGTCACGCCCCGATTCGGTCAAATCGATAATCGTCCCCCGGGGCATGATGCCGTGCAAGCCTAAGTTGCGCTTGCACAAGGCGGTTCATAAGGTTATCCAAAATAACAGCATTTGCAAGAGTACGCAGAGAAATTGAACACATTCATATAGAGAAGGAAACTTGTATCTTCAGTGATAATAAGTTAGATTACAGACTCGATTACAAAAGAGGCCTCTCGGGCTTACAACCAACATCGATGAGATAGTCATTCCATATATATACATCCCTTTTTACAAACGACAAAATGACTCTCTAAGACCTGGGATCGGTGAGAGTTGGCGCTGCATGATGCAGTTGAATTGAGTCTTCAAAATGTTGCAGAGTTAGCCTTCGCGCTAGCAAGGCTTCAAAAGAAAGGAGCGTCGCCTTTAGTTTCTTGGCGCTATCCTGGTTCTGGGTACCTGTTGAGAGCGAGGGTCAGCACATTACATTTTATGGTAGTGCATGGCAGTTTAAATCCCGTGCTCTCATTTGTTGAACAAGTTAAGTGTGCGTGCATGAAAATGTTTAGTGAAGTTTCTAGCCATCATACTCAATTCAAACTTATATTTGAAGGCACAACCGTATAACGACGATAGATCTTGCCCCCAGCAGAGCACACCATTGTAGCGTAAACTTACCATATCCTTCCCTATCATGTTGATAATAATAAAACATAATAGAGTGCATTCGTGAAGGTCACTGGCACGACAAGCCATCCTGGACATGTAGCTTGGTAGACAGAGGTCCTTCAGCGCAGGTAGCGAGCCTCGTTGAAAGCCACTGCCTACCGTGGCATGCATCCGGCATAGCTATCTGTGTTTCTTCCTAGGCCGGAACGGTCCCGTGGTCTCGGGATATCGTCCGAAGAAACAATCGCCCTTGTCGACAAGTTGTCCATGACCGTGCCAAGTTAATTGTTATTTCAAGGCACATCTTTATGGTATTGTTGTGAAATTCAATTAATCGATTCGTCTTTCCTTAGCACGGTTCTATATGATACGGTAATTGCAAGCACGATAAGGTTATATATACGACAAGCATTTGTATAGTTCATGTTCGTGGGACGTCGTGTGACCGTTCATCAGAACATCATTTATGTCGTTGCATTACATCTAGCATAGCACATGTCTAGTATGATAATGTATTAGAGAATTGGGTCGAGGAAAGAAGGGTCAGCCACTCACCTTAGTATTTACTTGAGGCGAGAAACTGGTTGGCCGCGCTAGACGTTGCCTACGCGATCATATGAAATCGCACAAGCAACTGATTAGAACACTGTGTTATTTAAGAAAATTCGATACGAATGCGAAGTTTGAAACGCAAGCCATGAAAACCATCGAAAACATTTACGAAAACGCATTCAGAAAACCAAAGCCAAAGAAGCAATTGTGGCATGAAAAGCAGAGCAACGGGAGGTCTCTTCCGACTCAGCCGCAGAGTCTATCCTTGAGGCGCAACCCGCTGAATATGGGACTTGGTTCCGAAAAAGCCATTCCATAACGGGGAATGGATCTTAATTCAACCGTTCCCGTTCGATCGATTCGATCGATCCCGGCCTATCGGTCCCGACCGAGTCAATAGCGACAGTGTTCCTTTCTCGCGTACCCCATGGACGAAAAACGGGGCACGATGTAGGGACGGGGCACTACACCATAACCAACTAAGAAAAAGTTTTGTCCATGAAACTGAAGAACAGAACCTACCTCTATGAAAATAATGAAGAAAACTTTTCCATCATCTCCGACTCGAGTTCCCATGTCGACTCGTCTGCCGCATGGTTCCTCCAGAGTACGCGAACGAAAGGGATTGCCCAATTTTGGAGTAGCTTATCCTTGCGTTCTAAGATTTTAACTGGCTCTTCAACGTAGGATAAGTCGGACTTCAGCTCCAGCTGGCCAAAATCTACCACGTGGCTAGGGTCGTGCACGTACTTCTGCAACTGAGAGACGTAAAAGACATTGTGCACACCTTCAAGCGCCAGCGATAGGGCAATTTTATAGGCCACTGGGGCGACCCGCTCGAGTATTTCGAATGGCCCAACGAATCTCGGACTCAACTTTTCCTTCGTGTCGAACCGAGTAACTCCTCGCATGGACGATACCTTCAGGAACACGTGATCGCCCTCCAGGAACTCAAGTGGTCTTCGATGGGTGTCGACGTAGCTCTTTTGCCGACTCTGTATAATCTTCAGTCTTTCCCAAATTAGCTTGACCTTTTCCACAGTCTGTTCCACCAGCTCCGGGCCGAGTATCTGCCGTTCCCCAACTTCATCCCAGCAAATGGACGATCTATACTTCCGGCCGTACAAAGCTTCATACGGTGCTATTTGTGGACTGGTAGCTATTGTTATATGCAAATTTTGCCAGCGGTAGATGGATGTCCCAGCTTGATTTGAAGTCAATTGTGCAGAGTCGTAGCATGTCTTCAAGAATCTGATTAACGTGCTCCGTTTGGCAGTCGGTCTGAGGATGGTAAGCTGAGCTGAACTGCAACTTGGTACCCAGCGCCGACTGAAGGCTACTCCAGAATCGCGACATGAACCGTGAATCCCGATCACAGACGATGGATACTGGAACTTCGTGCAGCCGTACTATCTCATCAAGATAATCTGTGTCAGGCGATCAATGCTCCAAGTAACTTTGATGGCAATGAAGTGCGCTGACTTGGTTAGTCGATCGACGATGACCCAGATGGCGTCGTTCCTCCGTAGTGTCTTCGGCAGGCCAACAATAAAGTCTATAGTGACATTATCCCATTTTCACTCTGGAATAGCAAGGTTCTGCATCTCCCCGCCCGGTCGCTGATGCTCAGCTTTCACCTGCTGACAGGCCATGCATTGTGGCACGAAGAGCGCCACATCTCTCTTCATCCCGTGCCACCAGAAGTTCGTACGAAGGTCCTTATCATCTTGGTACTGCCTGGATATAAGGTATATTTCACATAATGCACCTCCGACAATATCTTCTTTCGTAGTTCTGAATCATCCGGAACACATGGTTGGCCATTCAATCTCAGCATGCCAGTCTTATCTTCCACAAAGTCGGTCGTACTACCTGTTGAAATTCGCTCGTGCATTTTTTCAGGTACGGATCATCCTTCTGAGCGGTCTTGATCTTTTCCAGCAAACTCGGGTCTAACTGCAGTTACGCCAACCGTATATCCCTGAATCGAACTCGGAGGTCGATACCCATTTCTTCTAGATCCTGTAGTAGTCTATGGTTGATGGATAGTGAGGCAAGATATTTTTGACTCAGAGCGTCTGCCACAACATTTTCCTTGCCCGGAGTGTAGTCGATCGTCAAGTCATAGTCTTTGATCAGTTTGAGCCAGTGCCTCTATCGCAAGTTCAATTCCTTCTGGGTGAAGAGATACTTGAGGCTCTTGTGGTCAGTATAGATCGCGCATGCCACGTCATATAAATAGTGACGCCACAATTTTAACGCGAACAAAATCTCCGCTAACTCCAAGTCCCGCGTAGGATAGTTCTTCTCGTGCGGCTTTAACTGTCCGGAGGCGAAGGATATCACCTTTGTTTCGCTACATGAGCACACATTCTAAGCCCTGGCCTGAAGCATCGCTGAATATCTGAAAACCCTCTGGCCCATCCAGAAGCGCGTGTATAGGGGCCAAAATTAGTCGCTATTTTAGCTCCTAGAAGGAAGATTCACAGTCATCCGACCACTCATATACGACTCCCTTTTGAGTGAGGCGAGTTAATGGCGATGCAATCTTCGTGAAGTCTTTCACAAAGCGTCGATAGTATCCCGCTAAACCAAGAAAGCTTCGAATCTCACTAGCAGACACAGGCCGCTTCCAATCAGCAACATCTTTCACTTTCTTCGTATCGACTGCAATGCCTTCGGATGAAATGATATGACCAAGAAAGGATACGCTGCTTAGCCAAAATTTATACTTACTCTGCTTTGCATACAACTGATTCTCTCGAAGTGTTTGGAGCATGGTCCGTAGATGTTCTGCATGCTGTACCCTATCCTTCGAGTAGACGAGAATATCGTCTATAAAGACTACCATAAATTTATCAAGAAAGGGTCAAAATACCCGATTCATCAGATCCATGAAGGCGGCAGGGGCGTTCGTCAGGCCGAATGGCATTACAAGGAACTCATAGTGGCCGTACCGAGTGCGAAAGGCTGACTTTTGTACGTCGTTTGACTTGATCTTGAGTTGATGATAGCCTGAGCGGAGATCAATCTTCGAAAATACTGAAGAGCCTTGCAGTTGATCGAATAAGTCGTCTATACGGGGCAGTGGATACTTGTTCTGGATGGTGGCCTTGTTCAGCTCTCGGTAATCGACGCACAGCCGCATGGACCCATCTTTTTTCTTCACGAACAACACGGGCGCTTCCTACGGTGAAACACTAGGCCGAATAAATCCTTTGTCAAGCAACTCTTGTAATTGGACCTTGAGTTTCTTCAGCTCGACGGGGGCCATTCTGTATGGTGTCTTGGAAATCGGTCGAGTATCGGGAAATGTATCAATGCTGAACTCGATTTCTCGATCGATGGGCATGCCGGGTAGCTCATCCGGGAACACATCGGGGAATTCTGCCACAACGTCGATCTGACCCGTATTTGCACCATCCTGTCGCATGTCTCGGATGGACGCCAAATAGCCTTCGCACCCAGAATGCAGCATCCTCCGAGCAAAAATTGCCGAGATCAGCATGCAGGTCGATGACGTCTCAGCACACGAAAAGCAGAATTCAGGCACTCCTGGTATACAGAATGTGACCGTCTTTCTGGCACAGTCTATGGTTGCGTTGCACGCCCCGAGCCAATCCATTCCCAGAATGATATCAAAGTCGTTCATGTCTAGAACTATCACGTCAAGACCAATCTTTTGACCGCCGATACAGATAATCCCGTCGGCGTAAGCTAAATTTGTGAGTAGTAGTGTGCCCGAATGTGTGCTTACGCTAAGATCGAGATCTAATGATATTATAAGAAATTTGTGCTCGGCGGCAAAGTCCGTCGATATAAAACTATACGAAGTGCCTGAATCAAGTAGGACACGAGCAGGCACATTAATAAAATTTAGTATACCCGTCACGATCGTATTTGATGCAAGAACTTCATCTCGAGTCATGGCGTAAACGCGGCCCTGGGCATTGGGGCGACGGTCTTGGCCACTTTATAGTGCAGGTTGAGGTGCTCGAGGCACCGTAACTTGATTCCCCGGACGGTGCTGTTGGTGCTGGGGCGTGTTCAAGTTTCTTCTACGGTTCGAGCCATCTCCATGGTAGTGACCCCTTTTTCCGCAGATGAAACAGCCGCCATTTTAAACTTCACAGTCGACGGCAAGATGTCCGTTCTGGTTGTATTTGGTACAGTGAGGTCCCTGGTTTCGTGCCTGATGTCCGCCCTGGTGTCCGTTGTTCGGACGCTTGGTCACGTTGTTTCCTTCCGCGTGGCTAGGGCATTTATGATTGTATGTATGCACAGCGCCAGCAACACCTGGAGGGTATTGGCGTTTAAGACGGAGGGCGTGGTTGAGAGACTCCCCCATCGTTTTGTATTACAGAACAGACACGTGGGCGTAGATAGATGGTCGTAGACCTACTTCGAACCGTCGAGCACGACTCGCCAGGGAGGGCAGGAATTCTCCAGCAAATTTGGCTAACTTGTTGAACTCTGCTGCATACTGCCGTACCGTCATATTCCCTTACCTTAGTTGCATAAATTCATTTTCCTTCTCTTGTCGAATGGCTTCGAGGAGGTACTCGATCTCGAATGCCGTTCGGAAGGTGGCCCAAGAAATTGTCGTTGTCTCATCGTCACGTCTGATCGCTCGCTTTTGTACGGCCCACCAGTCATGCGCGTTCAATCGGAGTAGAAGTTGAGCGCATGCGACTTTCTTAGACTCTTCGACACCCAGGAGCTCGAACTTATCTTCCAGCTCCTCCAACCAGTTGATCGCCACGGAGGGATCTTCAGTGCCGTTGAAGGAAGTGCGACAGTTTTTTGTGAATTTTGACACGTGAAGTTGGAACTTCTCGGTGCTGCAGGTATAGGCTCGGGTACCTCCGATTCGATTTTACTTTGTCTGGCCGCAGGCTCGGTTACGGCATGGGTTGTCGTGGAGTTGTTGTTGTTGGCCACAACTATTTGAACGATCTGCTGGAGAGTATCGAGCTGCTTCTGCTGTAACTTAAATTGTGCATCGAATGGGCCTCGAACTGAGTCTGGCGTGCCTCTGTCTGCCGTCGATGTTCTCATTTTGGCATTGACTCTCCTCAGCTTGTCGTTGTTGCGCTTCTAGCATACGCAACATCCGCTCCATGGCATCGTTAGAGGGTCCGAGTCTCGAGCTACTCGAGCCGCTCGAAGCACTTTTTTCGTTTGTCGCCACGTTCATCGCCTTGCCTTCTGGAATTTTTGAAGACAAACTACATTAGTCACAAAACTTATTACGGGCTCACTCGTATGGAACGACATACCTCATCGACACGCAACCAAAGGTTTTGAGACTAAAAACTCGATACTGGAGGCCAAGGACGTAAAGCCGTGCTCTGATACCATTATTGTCACGCCCCGATTCGGTCAAATCGATAATCGTCCCCTGGGGCGTGATGTCGTGCAAGCCTAAGTTGCGCTTGAACAAGGCGGTTCATAAGGTTATCCGAAACAACAGCATTTGTAAGAGTACGCAGAGAAATTGAACACATTCATATAGAGAAGGAAACTTGTATTTTATTGATAATAAGTTAGATTACAAACTCGATTACAAAAGCGGCCTCTCGGGCTTACAACCGACATCGATGAGATAGTCATTCCATACATATACATCCCTTTTTACAAACAATAAAATGACTCTCTAAGACCTGGGATCGGTGAGAGTTGGCTCTGCATGATGCAGTTGAATTGAGTCTTCAAAATATTGCAGAGTTAGCCTTCGCGCTAGCAAGGCTTCAAAAGAAAGGAGCGTCACCTTTAGTTCCTTAGCACGCTATCCTGGTTTCGGGTACCTGTTGAGAGCGAGGGTCAGCACATTACACTTTGTGCTGGTGCGTGGCAGTTTAAATCTCGTTCTCTTATTTGTTGAAGAAGTTAAGTGAGCGTGCATAAAAATGTTTAGTGAAGTTTCTAGCCATCCTACTCAATTCAAACTTATATTTGAAGGCACAACTGTATAACGACGATAGATCTTACCTCCGACAGAGCGTGCCGTTGTAGCATAAACTTACCATGTCCTTCCCTGTCATGTTGATAATAATAAAACATAATAGAGTACATTCGTGAAGGTCACTGGCACGATAAGCCATCCTGGACATATAGCTTGGTAGACAGAGGTCCTTCAACGCAGGTAGCGAGCCTCGTTGAAAGCTACTACCTACCGTGGCATGCATCCGACATAGCTATTCCTGTTTCTTCCTAGGCCGGAACGGTTCCGTGGCCTCGGTATACCGTCCGAAGAAACAATCGTCCCTGTCGACAAGTTGTCCATGACTGTGCTAAGTTAATTGTTATTTTAAGGCACATCTTTATGGTATTATTGCGACATTCATTTAATCGATTCGTCTTTTCTTAGCACGGTTCTATATGATACGGTAATTACAAGCACGATAAGGTCATATGACAAGCATTTGTATAGTTCGTATTTATGGGACGTCGTATGACCGTTCATTGGAACATCATTCATGTCATTGCATTACATCTAGCATAGCACATGTCTAGTATCGATAATGTATTAAAGAAGAGGGTCGAGGGAAGAAGGGTCAGCCACTCACCTTAGTATTTACTTGAGGCGAGAAACTGGTTGGCCGCGCTAGACGTTGCCTACGCGATCACCTGAAATCGCACAAGCAACCGATTAGAACGCTGTGTTATTCAAGGAAATTTGATATGAATACGAAGTTCGAAATGCAAGCCATGAAAACCATCGAAAATATTCACGAAAATGCATTCAAAAAACCAAAGCCAAAGAAGCAATTTTGACATAAAAAGCAGAGCAACGGGAGGTCTCTCCCGACTCAGCCGCAGAGTCTATCCTCGAGGCGCAACCCGCTGAATATGGGACTTGGTTCCGAAGAATCCATTCCATAACGGGGAATGGATCTTAATTCAACCGTTCCCGTTCGATCGATTCGATCGATCTCGACCTATCGGTCCCGACCGAGTCGATAGCGACAGTGTTCCTTTCTCGCACATCCCGTAGACAGAAAACTGGGCACGATGTTAGGACGGGACACTACAGACCTAGATTTGACCTCATAGCCTAGTTAACCTAATTAGCTAATTTTGACTAGTTGACCAAACCTAAGAATTGACCAAGGTTTGATCCAATAGTTCTAGTTTGACTAGAGTTGACCAAAAATCAACATTGAGTCTAGATGTGACCAATTGACCTAGTTTGACTAGATGTTGACTTGGTTTGACCCAGAGTTGACCAAGTTTGACTTTAACCTAAATTGACCTATAATCATGTAGATTGCATCGTATATTATCATTCTGGACATGTCATAACCCATATTGCTCTATTTAGGACATTGTGATTTCGTTGCAGACATCTGATATTACACTACTCTTTTTAGAGTATCAGGCAAGTACATTCTCTGATAGTTCTTTTATTTACTTGTCAATTACTGTACTTCAGTTCTGGTTAGTTCTATGTGATTTTCTGTTACAACACGTATTGGCTTTCTGAATTCATGCATGCAAAACACATACTTTACTCGTCGTGTCTCTATTATTCGAATCACCATTCGAACTATTCGAACCACCTATTCGCATCTTCATGTGCTGGTTGGACTTGTATTCGTCGTATGAGTTGGATTATAGATACATTAGTATTAGACTAGGCGGGGAAATACTGATTAGACATGTAGATATATCCCCCTATTCGAATCACCCCTCTGTGAATGATATTCGAACGATAGCCATCCCTCACCTGATCAGTGTGTGGTGTGCCGTATTACCTACAGCCGTTTACATGTCGATCTCGATATTTTAAAACATACTTGGAGAATTTATTTGAATTATTGTTAGAACATCATGTGAATCATTATTCATACCACCTTATTCGAATCACCTTATTAGAACAATTATTAGAATCACATATGACTCATACTATACTGGAATTATATTTGACTCATCTTGTATTAGACTCACATTGGGATTACACTCGACTTACATTTTACTGTCTGGACTTATCATGTTACTCTAGTTCAGCTAGATCTTATTTTACAGTCTTTCTTGCCATATTTTTTCTCTTATTTTGTACCTTACTTTTCTTGTACCTTAACTGTTCTCTATATCATCACCTGAATATAAACTGCCATGTTCATCAATACAACTGTCTATAACTGTTTTATAGTTCTCTGTCATTTACTTGGGATTTCTAGATGAGTTGTGCTCGTTCCTGTCCTGACTGGACCTGTTGAAAATATTACAGATGATTGTCCTGAGGATATTTGCCCTACTTGCCTTGGAGCAGGAGATGGCTTAGCTACCTTTGGCCCCGACACTCAGGAGTGATCTGGAGACTAGCTGGTAGACTTGGTTTAATTTTCATGTTTTAGAACTTGAATTGTAATAACTTGAGACATGAGTTTATAATTGAGTTTGTTTGAGATATTATTATTTAGCAGTTTATATTTGTTGTTGTTTAGTCTTTAGTTATAAACTTCTATGTTATCTTATCGTGCTTAGACTGTGATTGAGATTTCATTATATCTATACATGTCCTCCATTCGGAATTGAGATTTGACAAGTACATTATATAATTGCGTGAGTTATTGATTAGATAGTGACCTAGGACAGCGTTCTACCGCCGACACTGCGGCGTAGGCTGGACGTACCCACTTTTCATGCCCCTACACTGGGTGCGGGTCATGACACATTTTTAGTGGTGGTCCATGCAGGTCGAGTTTATGTAGTGGTGGCCCATGCGTTCCGCCTTAAGCATGGAGGAAAATTTCTTTCTTTGAATTTCACCGTCAATTTCTGCCCGCGAGTCATCCTTGGAGAAAGAACAAGGACGCGTTCAGAGCTGAAAAACAAAAAATTTCTCATCCGCCACTCAGATTGTCGGAATACGATATTTGGAAAGATGTAAAGGACTTGCCCTCTGTAATTGAAGATCCATCGAACAATCAAGTCGAGGGGTTCGGACAAAGTCATAACTGGACCAACGGAGTATCTTCTGGGACTTGCCTTATTGGAAAGATAATCTTATAAGACATAATCTTGATGTCATGCATATCGAAAAGAATGTGTTTGATAATATTTTCAATACCGTCATGGATATTAAAGGAAAGATGAAGGACAATCCAAAAGCAAGACAAGACATTACCGAGATATGCAAGCGTCCTTATCTGAACTTGATACAAAGGAGAGCTGGTGGAGAATTAACTAAGTCGGTAGCATAATACACATATAGCAAGGAAGATAGATTAATAATCTGCAAGTGGATATCTACTTTAAGATTTTCCGACGGCTATGTGTCGAATTTGTCTAGATGCATTGATCTCAATAAACGCAAGCTAACAGGAATAAAGAGTCATGACTGCCACGTATTTATGGAAAGATTACTGTCCATTGATTTGAGAGAGTTGTTGCCTTCTTTTGTATGGGTTCCGTTGGCCGAGCTATATACATTCTTCATGGATATTTGTTTAACTAAGTTGACGGTGCAACACATGGTTGAACTTGAGGAGAAGATTGTCTTAACAATTTGCAAGTTAGATAAAATATTTTCTCTAGGCTTCTTCGACAGCATGGAACATCTACCGATTCATCTAGCAAACGAAGCATGTGTCGGTGCATCTATTCATTATCGATGGATGTATCCATTTGAAAGGTACATAAAAATTGATATAATTTAAGTTGTATTTCATTGTTAATTCTCAAGATAATTTGTCTCTCTAGATACCTACACCATCTCATATAGAGGCTTCGATATGCGAAACATATCTTATCGATGAGGTATCAAACTTCTTTTCCATTTATTTCGATACTCATGTTAAGACAAATCGAAATAGACCTCAAAGGAAAGACGAGGACGTTAAGGATGGAGGTATATTTAATGTAAGGGGTAAGCCTATTGGGGCTAGTAAGAAACGGTGGTTGACTAACGACGAGTATGATGCAGCTCACCGATATGTCTTGTTAAATGATGACATACAAGAAGTGAAAGATTTGGAGAAGTAAGTGACTACATTTGCACTCGTTATAATCTCCAATTTGGTGAAGTAACTGACTACACTTATTCTTATTCTCTCTAACAGTATATTTAGAGATGAATTCAAAATGAGGACACCCGATATTACCAAGCATACCAAGAGGATCAGATCGAAAAATCCCAATACTTGGTACAACAGTCGGATACCATGGACGTTGAAAACATTGTTGAGGAAAATAGAAGGGAGGACGAGGTTGATACACAAGACTTAGCTATCAACCAGGGGAGAAAAAGGCATCTTGTCCCAAATATTGAGGAAGAAGAAGAAGAAGAACTTGATGAGGATGAGGATACAGATGAAGTCGACGATGAGGATAAGGATGAGTATGAGGATGAGGATGATGATGAGGAAGAGGCTGAGGACGAGGACAAAGACGATGACGATGATTAGATTAAATATCAGTATATATTAAAAACACTTTCAATTATGTGATTTTATTTTGACCTCATAAAAGCACTTATAACTTAGTGAATTCAGTTTAAACTTCTACATATTCTTGTTTTAGATGGCACTCCTAGTTCTTTTTTGTGGCGTCACTCGTCGCGCTGCTGATGGCTAGCACTCATCGTCGTGGTGCTGGTCATGGTGGTGGTGGTGGTAGTGGGCGTGGTCGTGGTAGTGGTCGTGGTCGCCTTCAATCTTCCCGGGAGGCAACCCCATCTAGCGATCCCGACCCGGAGAGTATCCTAGACGCAGACTCATCCCGCCGTCGATTTACCACGGGGCTATCGACACCTTCGTCGAAGGCGTCTCCAACCGCTAGCGGATCCATTCCGTCAGCGGATCCACCATCGGTACCACCAGTTAATGCACAGTGGGCCCCGGAGTACCCTCGGATTCAGTTACACCCGGTTATTAGCGAGTACATGCGCGAAGTCGCGGATCCTCCGACGCCACCATAGAGGCCGATGGGCGAGTTCCGACGAGGGCTATGGCCCGCGGGTGAAGCGTAAGTAAATTTAAGTTAATTTAATAAATTTATTTTATTTATTCAAGTTAATAATCCAGTTGTAGCTTCTTTGTAGATTTTTTTCGTAGGATGCTACCAGGCTTCTAGGGCAGATTATCCGGGCTAACTACCATGGCCCCTACCTTAATTTTTCTGAGGTGCCCCTAGACTTACAGTACCGCTGGCTCGACGAGATGAGGGTATATATATATATATAT
>JANAVB010012022.1:0-58565 GCA_029216955.1 Iris pallida | reverse complement strand
GCCCGGGTTCCTTCTAGTCGCCACCATTGGGCTGGAAGCTTGGTAGATCCTCGGGAGCTGCTCCGAAATCTGGCCACACAAAACCAGCTGGGTCAACCCCAGAAAGAGCAAGTGCCACAAGGGGCCACAAAATAAGAACAAAAGCCAATCAGCACAAAAAATCTAATATTAAAAACTAAAATTTACGAAAGCATGTCAGGATGATATACGACGAGATAACCATGAAACTATTCCGATAGCCAGGTTACAACCCGTAAACCAAACAAGGACCGGGGTTGTAACCCTTCGTCTGAACAGAACTTGGTTTCCCACCATTTATCAGCAAGATAATAATACAAGAAATCAAGGCAGGGAGCAATCTTGTACTGGATCAAGACATAGCTAAACTGGTTATACCTCATTCAATCAATCACGGCCAAGCATATACTACGGCTTACTACTTTAACTAACTAGGGTTATCACAGACCTAATTACTAACAAGATGCAGTGAGATTGTTCCACAGCCACAAGCCCTGCAGACCATCCAGGCTATCCAGGACGAAAGATTAGGGGTTGAATTCAGGTGGGTACATCGCCCGGGAGACAAATGTACCCTTAGGTGACTTAGAGGGTGCAACACTCGACGGTGCGCTGGAAATGTGCCCTACTCGACGGCAGGCTACAGATCCCAAGAGCGCCCAGGTAACGGGATTGCCAGTAGCTGTGTCATCTCTTCATGACTACTGTGTTATTCTAGTTATTAACCTTAATCCATTTTAGTAGGTACTCCTGACCGTGGTACTCAGGAGTCCCATCCTAGACATGATGTAAGACTGGACAAGTGGATTAACAAGCAAGCAAGAAAGAACTACCCACGGTGTCAAGGCAGGTCAAACTAGGTTATCAAGTCATGTCAAGTCAGGAGTGCGTCGCCACGGGCCACTATCAAGTTATCAAGATAAATCATGTCAGGGTACTTGTCAGGAGTGCTCCACTACGGGTCACTGTCGTGTCATGCTAGTTCCTTGCCATACTATGCCATGTACAATAGTCATTCCAAACATATTAAGTAAAATCAAGTTTATGACAAAAGGCGTAAGGATATAAAATGGGCATAAAATATCTAATAAAATATCAAAATACAGGGTTATAAAAGAGCCAGGCTTAAAGAAATAAAACCAAAACTCCAAGAGCTAATGGGTTAAGCAAGGGCTCAAGGGGCAGCGTATGTGAAAAGTCACGCACGCTCAAGGGGCAGCGTATATAAAAGTCACGCACGCTGAGGGGCAGCATAGGTGAAAAGTCACGTACGCTACGAGAGCAGCATGGGTGAAAAGTCACGCACGCTGAGGGAGCAGCATAGGTGAAAAGTCACGTACGCTACAGAGAGCAGCATGGGAGAAAAGTCACGCACGCTGAGGGCAGCATAGGTGAAAAGTCACGCACGCTACAGAGAGCAGCATGGGTGAAAAGTCACGCACGCTACAGAGAGCAATGTACGTGAAAGTCACACGCTGAGAGAGCAGTGTACGTGAAAGTCACGCACGCTCAAGGAGACACGCTTCCAACAGGAAGCGTACTCAAGTCTGCGTACGCACGCTAAAGAGCGCGCGCAGCTCAGTGTGCGTAAGCTAAACAGCTTTGCATACTGCTCACTGTCTTCTCCAAACAGCAAGAACACCATGGAACTCAAGCTTCAAAGCATCATAACTTGGCCATCCGAACTGCAAATCCAGATTTCTAAGTTCCAATTGGGTAAAATTGAATGCTCTTCCACTTGGAAACACCAAAACCTATGAAAATACAACTTAAAGAGATCAAACCATACAAAATCGAAATAGAAATAACTTAGATCTAGAGCAAAGAGACTTCAAATCACAAAACACCAAGTTCTAATGTTGATCACCATGTCCTAATCTAGCAAATGGATAAAGAAAAGAGGGTTCTCATGTAGTGGCAAGATGCACTTGCCTAGGGTTAGGAGAGTTGTGGAGGAGAAGAAGAAGAAGGGAAATTAATGGTGGAAGTTATGAGGAGAGAGAGTGGTAGGTGGGATATAAGAGAGGGAGTTGTGGTGGGGATGAGGGGTAGCATAGGCTAAGGTGATCCATCACATAAACCAAACCAAACCGAACCAACCCAAATAAAGCCGAGCCATGAGAAAACCCAAAATACGAGAAATACCTAAATTCCACAAGCTTGAGAAAAATAAATACATGCCAAAATCCAGATATGAGTAAAAATACGAAATACGAGAAAAATACGGAAATACGGGAAATGAGGGTGACAGACAAGGGGTGATCCAAGGGGACCGAGTTCGGGGAGAACTCAGCCCGAGTTCGGCTAAGTGGTTTTCTGGATTTTCTTGGTTTATGTAGGCTTTTGGATGTAGGTTTGGTTTGGTTTGGGACAAGAGATAGGTTTTGTTTTGTGAGGATAGACTTCTAGATGCCAGTGATCCCACTTACAAAAATCTAGACTCAGAAATGAAAAAAAACTGAACAAAGTAGAAAAAAAAATCTTCTTGACGATCAAGTGCAATCTTCTGTAGTCATCCTTGAAGTCTTCTTGCTTCCCATATCAAAGTAGGAGTTTTAAGTCAATTATCGAATCAGGTTGATCATGGCTACATGGGCCAACAATCTCCTCCATTTTGATAATTTGACAAAACTATGATTAATACTTTAACAATTGTTCAGCTTGATTGGAAGTAGATTGGTATGGTACGGAAGTAGCTTGGTCATTGGTACATTAGCTTACTTATTGATTTGCTCCCCCGCAATAAATGATCAAGTCCTCTGAACATTATGAGATCTAGCATGAAATGTCTCAAACCAATTTCTTTAGAGCAATATATAAGCATAAGTTTGAAAAGTATAAGTATTTCAATATTCAACATTTCAACATGTAATAGCTTGCTCATTGGTACAATAGTTTGACAAAACTACGATTAATACTTTCACAATTGTTCAGCTTGATTGGAAGTAGATTGATATGGTACGGAAGTAGCTTGCTCATTGGTAAAATAGCTTGCTTATTGATTTGCTCTCCCGCAATAAATGATCAAGTCCTTTGAACATTGTGAGATCTAGCAAGAAATCTCTCAAACCGATTTTTTTAGAGAAATATGTATAAGTATAAGTTTGAAAAGTAAGTATTTGAATATTCAACATTTCAACATGTAATGTAAAGAATCATATTTCTCCCCCTTTTGTCATATAATCAAATGACATAATTTGAAAATATACTCAACACAGATAAAAACTAATATGGCAGAAAGTACATAAAGTGTTAAAATATGAAACTGATACATAGAGAGCTAATACATGCCAAACTAAACTGAAATACTGAAAATGCTTTCAAGAAGCATATCACTAATACATAAGCACTAAAAAAAACTAGAACATAACAGTGACTCTGTATCACTGGATATCATCCTCAATCATCATTCTCATCATCATCATCATCAGCATCTGCTGTCCTAGAAGGACCGGACTCATCAGTACGGTGGGGATCATAGCGAGTAGCAGCTGGATCGAAATAGCCACTACAACAAAAAGACCTATTAATGACGCTCGACAAGGTTTTAATGAGGCTGATACATAAGCATTATCAAGTTGAAAAATACCTTTTTTCTATGACGGTTTGGACTAATTCTGGGCTTTTTATAACGTTTATAAAACAAAATATCATTAATACTTTAGAGCGGTGGCAAACTTGTAATTTTTTCACTGTATAAAAGCTAAGTGGGAGAGAGAAAATTCATTTCTCATCCATTTTCTAACGAGCAGCATCTCTCCAAACCTCTTCTCCCCAATTTCCTCAAGAGTTAGGTTAGGGTTTCTGATCGATAGATCTTAGCCGAGGTGCGATCTCGACCATATCGGAGGGGTCGTCGGAGGACCTGAAGCCGGTGATGGAGGTCCGACTGGTGAACACCGTACAGACCAAGACGGAGAGGTTCCGCATGGTTCTCTCCGACGGGTCCACCAACAGCAGGCGATGCTGGCCACGCAGATGAACCACATCGTCCAGAGCGGGGCCCTCCAGAAGGGCTCCATCGTCCAGCTCAACGAGTTCATCTGCAACTCCATCCAGGGACGCAGGTTCGTGCTCCCCAATCACAGCAACAAAAGAGATCTTCTCCGGCCACTTGCTGAGTAAGACAAAGAAGATCACTTATTGCAACCGGATCTGACCTAGTTGGAAGCTACTATTTTAGAATTATCATACATTGCAATAAGCAGCCTTAACGTTCTGCATTTCTTTTCTTCGCTTTTATCAGCTTTTGATTGCATATTGCTATCTGATCATAGTCCTATGGTTATCGTTGTGTAGATCATGTGCTAGTTTAATTATGATGAATTTCTGTTCTAGGGAAATTATGCACATTGGTTCTTATTCTCTTAATAAATGAGGCATGCCTTTCTTGATGTTGGCTCTCATGTATCTTAAAAAAAGTTGTAAGTTAATATTATTTTGATAAAAGATCTGGTAGAATTTGCTTGTATATTAATAGTGTGTATATGAAGAATACATAATCTGGATTACTCTTGTTCATATATGCGCTCGGTAAAAGAAATGGCATTCTAGAGAGCTATTTACATTTTACACTGCACATTTCTGCATCAATTGCGAGAACATTTATGTTAAAAAACAGGGTTAAAAATTTGTTGGATAAAGAAGCAGAGATTCTCTGCATGTTCTCAAACATACAAGTCATGTTAATATATCCCTTGATCTAAATCTTCTTCTTTCTATATCAGAAATTATCAATGGGCGCTTGGATGCACATTGTATCATTTGCCTTTCCGGAACTTCCCCATTCAAGATTCTAGCGATTGGCTTATATTTCAGAGAATTATAGCCAGAGACCTCAGGTTCCCTGACTGTTTTCCAGATGAAGCTAGTGATCTCATCTGGCGAGCAATGGTACTTGTAAATTACTTCATTTTCAAGCCATCTTTGATATTATTATTCTAAAACCCATTTCTCAAGCCACTCACATTATATTGTAGTATGACATTTGTAAATTAAGTATACACTAATTCACATGGATCAGCATGATCAGATTCACGTAAATTGTACGTAACCGATTCATATGTTGGATAGGATGTTGCGGGTGTCATCGCCACCACAGCTTGCTCAAAATCAGACTTTAGTTCTCCCATATTTGTCTGAATTCCATTGTCACATACTTTCTAAATTGGGATTCAATGTCTGATGCACCACCTAACATGTCTAAGTTGGTTTCCGTCGACTTCTTTGATTCTAAATGGCATAACTATCCATGTAATTTCTCCAGACGAACTCATATTTACATGACCTGATTTTTAAGTAGGGAAGCTTTCAATATGAAGTAAGTTATACTATACAAATTATATTATCATCCATAAAAAACTAAGTGCATGATTACAGTTCTGAGTAATTTGCATTCCTAATATCATGATTGCACTTTTTTTAGTTATATTTTGATGCTTTTAGTCGAAGCTTCCCAATCACGAAATGTTTGAAGAAATGCCAATTTTGACAAAAATTGTCGTGTTGATGTTTGCTGCAGATATTCTTTAATTACAACATGACCTAGCTCTGTTCCACCACAGAAGAAGTCTTGGGTTTCCTTGTTGAAGCTACGACCTCAAATTTGAAAGAAGAACCAGACAAGGTATGTCGTCGGAGGACCTCAAATTTGAAACGTCCTCTTTCCTTCAGATACTGTTCTATTTCTTCCCTTTTAAAGGCATTGGCGTCGTTGTAATTGATTTTTTTCTTCCAAAATCTCTGCAATAGTTTTTTATGGTTTCTATATAATGTTATGATTGTTCCATTTTCATGAAAACTCTTTTCTAAGGGATTATTCTGTCAAGCTTGCTCCAGATATGGGACAAATACCTGATCCCTCTCATGACCTAGTTTGTTTTACTCCTTTCTCTTGATATTTCATGATTAGATTTGATTTTTAGGCCTGACAATTATATGGACTAATTTGGTTGTCTTCTTTTTTCTCAGGATTTCACTGGATGTTCCAGCTGTCGTTGATCTTTCATGATTATTGGTTATGTGGCCAAGTTTTGATGTGGACAATTTTGGTAGTTGTATATATATATATATATATATATATATATATATATATATATATATATAGTATTTGGATATTCAATTTGAGAATGTAATGAAGATGTTGATATGTACTCTATTTTGAGAAATGTAATAAAGATGGTGATATATGTTAATTTAATTTTTAGGCCTGACAATTATATGGACTGATTTGGATATGCTAATTTGAATAGTATAAAGTGTTTAAATGTGCTGCATTGAGCCTATACATATTATCTATTCATAACGTTTTAAAATTATTCTAATTGTGCACTATATATAACTATTCATAACACTTTTATATAAACTATTCATGACGGTTTCTTTATGACGCTTTTAAAAAATTTAACAACACCTTTTCATAACGGTTGCTTTGAAAAAAAAGCGTCATGGTATGTCATTAATGACGCTTTTTAGCCGTCATTAAAAGGGTTTTTTGTTGTAGTGAGCGTTAAGCCTCTCGATTATCAATCCGATAACTGAATACCGAGGGATCACGAACCATAGGAATATGGCCGCCATGGTTGTGAGCAAAACTGTAGGTAACGTCCCTTATGGTATTGGACATGGCATGTAACTGAAGTGTGGTACGGAAGTCCATGGACCTAAACTGATTCATTGTCAAGACCTAAAGAGACTCAAGAGTGACACAAGTAAGATGATGTGAAGAATGTGAACTACCACTTGATGGGTCAACATGAGGAAGTGGAGGAGGTTGTACTACGGGAACATAAGTGACTCTACGATGCTCATGAAGATGGGCAGGTGCAGCATCCTGGGGAGAGTCATCCAAGATAACCTCAAAATAATCAAAGATGTAAGGAAGATACATCGCGTAGAGAAGTCGTCGCGGTTTCTTGCGACATTGTTCTAGCAGCGATAAGAATCTTAGGTAGACTGAAAGGAACTTGGAAGTGGAGATGGTAAATAGCAGAGAGTTCCAAGTATGTAATCTCATCGGTAGAAGATTGTTTTGGAAGAATAGTAGAGAATATCATCCGATGAAGGTCATAAAAGTAGTCGTTCATATGCTTGGGTCGAAGACTACCTTTGGGACTGGATTGGGTACACATAGACGCATCACGGAAAGAGTCAAAAGTCATAGGCCAGAAATTGAACTTTGGTGATATCCACCAATGCTTCCCCTACAATAGGAATATTGTCATGCCCCGCGCTCGCATGATCGGGTACGGGTTGTGAGCATGTCCAGCCTACGTTGTCATTGACAGCAGTAGTCAACTGTCTATTCCTCGAGAATCCCCAAGTGATATTAATATTAATCTATGCTCAATCACATAACTAAAACGGAAAATAATCAACACACGCACATAATCACAGTCCACTATATCTCTTTTGGTACATATACATATCAATCTTATCCCGGAGCGACATTCGGCCAATCCTCAAAATAATATACAATGAATAGTACATAAATGATGTTACACTAATTCTAAGTCTTCCAAAGCAATCCTCCAAGCTAATCTTCTAACACTTGTTAGACAGCAATCCATTCAGGAAAGGAGCAAAGTACATTCCCGCTTAATGTAACACGATAATAAATAAAGCATAAAAGTAAATAGAAACATGAACCAGACAATGCATTATCATTGTAATGAAATACAATCTGCAACACAAGAAACTATGAGAATCATAATATAATAATTAACTAGTCACAAAGTTGGACAATGTATCAAGGATGCACAATTAACATTATATGTGATTTGAAATATTGTTTCGATGTGTGGTCGGCTAAGGTTTAGATTCGGACTGATCAAGCTTGGACGTACATGCAGTATATGTCAAGCTATGCTTCGGACTAGACTAGTTTGACCACACATCTACTCGGTATTTTTCCTTTCCCCATGATTCAGAAAATCATATCAAGCAAGATTCAGAACTTGATTTCTTTGATTTTTATTAAACAAGATTCGGAACTTGATTACTTAGATTCATGATTCCGAAAATTCATAACAAACAATTCAAGACTTAAATAATCAAGCGATGCAAGAGTCATAATTCGTGTTGTAAATTATGTCGCAATATGAATCATGCTAATTTAGGAAATAGAATAAATTATATTTATTTAATATTGAGAAATAAAATACGATCACTTGCCTTAAATCCAAGTTGTCCAAAAAGCTCCTTTAGTCCAACCTAGTAAAATAGGAATTTTCCTATTAGAGTTCCATAAACTTCCAAATGAATCCTAAAAACTTGGTCCAATAATCTAATAGCCTCTCACCAAGTCTAATTAACTTATCAATACTTTCTAAATCAAATTCTACTAAAACTACTACTTCACCCAAAAATCTGTCATGAACCCAACCCATCAAGCCTATACTCAACTTTAGTAAGCACCACTACTTCAGTCCAATAGCCAAAAAACTTATACATTAATAATAACCTTCCTTTTCTTCCTTATTTCAGGAAAACCCAATACTCAACCCACAGACCCTATAGTGGACCCGACCCACAGCACCACACTGCTACAGCTGACTCCTCCTTAATCCAGTCAACGGCCCAAACTACTAACTGAACCCAAACCCTTCTAATATGACTGGCCCAAGACTGCTGGCCCAACTTTAGGTAACCAATTAGAACATTACACTATGAGTCAATCCCACAGAACCGCAACAGCAGTAACACCCAAGTTCAAATTGAAACCCTATTCCAACGGTTAGTAACACACTACTTCGATTCAAATCGCCAGATGAACCCAAAATCAGCTCACTAAACGCTTTGCAGCCTAATCTCGACAAACACAATTATGTGTCTGATTCGAGTCCCCTAGACACAACAGAATCCTAAACACACTCACATATCTGCTCATGACACATAGTCTCCCATTGCTATCTTAGTCTAATTAAACTCACCATAGTCAAACATGAAGAAGTGTAGAAGTACCGGTGGCAAGAACGTATCCAACTGTCTAATACAGTAGTTCGTGTGTCCGGAATTGATAACAAACTAGTTTGGCCATTCCATCGAACATCATATGAGCATAAACAAGGAATTATACTAAATGAGTATCTCTCGAGTGATTCGATTCCAGAAACTCAAAAGAGGATAGAAAATCACCTCAAGAACAATCAAAGACTTGAAATCCGAAATTGATCAAAGCCCGATTTATTGGACACGCATAATTGAATTCGATTTGCTGTGGATATGAAATGAAAATAGATAGGAACGATTGCTACAACTTGAAATAATCTCGACTATTGCAATGGAAGGACTTACCAGTTCTTCGTGGATCGATCTCCCCTAGCTCGATTGATCTACAACGGAGGAGAACACAGTCGAACAGAGGGATGGACAAGCACAATGACTCACAACAGTCCTCCGATCAATCGATCACTCTGTACATCATCGATTCATCAAAGAATGGATAATCTACTAGAAATCAACGAGAAAGAAGGATGAGGAACTTACATACTAGATCGGTGAACCTGACCGATCACTACCACATAACTTACTGTCGCTGATGCCTGGATCGATCACACAACTGGACAGGTTCCCTGCTCGTACACCTCAAGCTCGCTAAAAACGGCTAGAGCTCATGTCACAGAAGAAGGAGAAGAATGGATGTTGCCGCCATGAACACGAGTTCGATTGCTCGGAGGAAGGAAGAAGAAAGGACGAGAAGGACTTTGTAGGGCTTCGCTAGCGCAGGAGGAACGATGAAGAAGTAAGGGTCAGGGGGTCTATTTATAGAAAAAAGAGGGGGAGTGACGGTTATGGCCGGACGGCGGTGATCGACGGAGGTTAAGTCGGTGATGGTGAACGGTTGAGATGAATCGGAAGTATGTCGATGGGACGAAGCTTCGAGAAGGCTGCACGTCGTGCCATCGCGATGAGCGGCGGAAGAGCACCAGTGCTGGACGAGCGGTTGGCCGGGATTTTAAAGATGGGGAAGAAGTAGGGTATTCTTGTTCAGATCTGAATGAAGAGAACACAATGAAAGGATGACTATAATGTTATTGGGTCGGGTCTGCTTAACGGGTCGGGTGGCCTCTTAAGTAATTGGGCCTGGGCTTTAAACATGTAGGTTTAATAGGAATGTAGCTTAGGTCATTTGGTAGATTCATAAAAATGGCTATGGCTAAACAATAGGTTGGCTTAATGACTTACACCAACGATGGGCTTCTCGGTTATGGGCCTAGCTTTTAGGATTTAATAAGGGTAGATGAGTATAGGAGTGGCTTCATAAACAAGTAATGGCTTATCAAATGGTGACAACTGTTGGCCTTTGATTTAAAGAAAATTGTTGGCTAGGCTGGTTAAAAGGATTGAGTTGGAATAATGGCTTCAAACAAGGAGTTGGACTGATCAAAATACTGAATACTATATAAACTATTCAAACCAAATAAATAACTAATCTTATAACCCAATAATTTAAATATTCTAAATTAGAAATTACTTGAATAAATAATACTTAGAAATGTATTAGAGAAATACTATCTAATAGAAAATCATAATAGGGAGAAATGACTAACTCTGATTTATGGGAAGTAGAGTTACAAATATGAAGCATAAATGCCAGATCATCGGCATCAAATTCAATATCAATCCCACCGACCTTAGATTTAACGTGTCGTTTGTAACCGAGAGATTACAGTAAAACATGCGAATAATATTTGAATAGATTGGATATGTGGATTGGACTAAGTTTTTAAAGTTAAAGTGTTCAAACACATTATGTGATCGGAAAACAAAGTAAAGTTGAGTGGACTTCCCGGACAAATTTTTCGTTGATGAAAGTCATTGAACCACTCATTAGATGCATCAATAGATACAAACATAAAATCATCAAAATAGTCATTGTCCGACATGGCGGGACTAAAAAGTGAAAGGGACCCTTCCTCTTGGACATTAGAGGAGGAGGCTTCTCCAACTTTTCTTTTCTTTTTGGAAGATTGAGGAATTTTGGGAGCCATAGAAATTGAAAGTGGAGAAAAGAGTTGAGATATACCAAAATTTAGTATAGGAGATGGAAGAGAACCCTGAGACAACTTCGAATCCAAACTCTTGGACCTTGGAATGCTTGGAGGAGGGAGTTTGGGGTGGCTAGGTTAGGGTTTTTGGTGGTGTTGGCTGATGTTTTGATGAAAAGATGAAGTTTGAGGGGGTTTTTAAAGTAGGAAACCCGACTGTTCAGTTCTGTTTTATTTTCCCTTGACGGAGTTCGATCCGAGTTCAGCCAAAGTTCGGTCCAAGTTTGGTCTCTAGGTGATCTGGACAGACTTGACCAATTGTGATACAGGTTTTAACGTAGATACAAAAAGTAATTTGAAATACTTGGGTTGATGAAAAATAATTAATATTAGTTAAACAAAAATACCCAAGACGTATCAGATATTTCGGGTTAGCTGTAGGGGTCGAATTCCAACTTGCGGTAGTCCAAAGACTAGTATACCGTATCGCTTCAGGCTATTTACACATGTATGACAGAAGGGCCCTTTCGGCTTATAACCAAAATATTTTCTATGAAATTATGAACTCAAGTCAAGTGATATTTAATTATGAAACTTCAACGTCCAAAATTCCCAATTCTCTTCGTATAAAGTTAAAACGATCTTCAGCTAGAGGTTTAGTGAAGATGTCAGCTAATTGACGTTCTGTGTCCACATACTCTAAACTAATATCACCTTGTAAAATATGGTCTCTAAGGAAGTGATGTCTAATTTCTATGTGTTTAGTGCGAGAGTGACAAATAGGATTCTTCGTGAGATTTATCGAGCTAGTGTTATCGCAGTAAATGGATGTGTTGTAAGACAACTGATAGTCTTCCAAGGTTTGCTTCATCCACAAAATCTGACACAACAACGTCCTGCGGCTATATACTCAGCCTCGGTTGTTGATAATGCAACAGAGTTTTTCTTCTTAGAAAATAGGAGGTTGTTTGACAAAAACTTCTTCTTTTAAAACTATTTAGAGAAGCACTTTTGACATCCATTTGAAAAAGTTTAAAGCCATGAAAACTTGCAAAAGCACAAAGCATACGAATGGATTCTAGTCTAGCAACTGGAGCATATGTCTCGTCATAGTCCATACCTTCTTCTTGGTTATAGCCTTGAGCTACTATACGTGCTTTGTTGCATGTGACTAAACCATTCTCATCTAACTTATTTCGGAACACCCATTTAGTACCAATGACCGGGTGATCACTAGGTCTGGGAACTAGTTCCCAAACTTGATTCTGTTCAAATTGTTTAGTTTCTCTTGTATTACAGAAATCTAAAAATCATCATCAAAAGCTTCTACAACATTTTTAGGTTCTATCTTAGAAATAAATGCTACATTTGCAACAATACTTCTAGTGCTTGAACGAGTACTTACACCTTTTATACATCACCTATTACCAGTTCTTCGGATGATTTGTTGTAAACACAATCGCTTCGACAGACTTTTTAGGTATGAGGTTGGTGTAACTTCTGGTGGTTTGCTTGAGGGAGTTCTATCATCTTCATTATCACTGTCGTTGTCACGTTGACTGTTCAGCTTGTCGAAGGTGACGTTTATTGATTCTTCAACAACAAGTAACTTTTTGTTGAATACTATATATCATTTTCTCTTTGCCGCATATCTAAGAAATATTCCTTCATCAGTTTTTCATCAAATTTTTATAAATTATCTTTAGTGTTCATGATAAAACATCTGTAACCAAACGTTGAAATAGTGATATTAGGAGTTCTATTGAACCATAATTCATAAGGAGTCTTCTTGGAATAGGCCTTGTCACGACCCGCACCCAGTGTGAGGCACGAGAAGTAACGAACGCCAGCCTACGCCGCAGTGTCGGCGGTAGAACGCTGTCCTGGGTCACCATATCTAACACAATCTAAATGAGCCATGAAAAGAGGGTAAATAATACGTAACTCAATCACAATACTAAGATGGAATAGAAGAAGAATCTCAAGAGAGTCACAATAAAAGTCTAGGTGTAAACCACCAAAAATAATCTCAAGTACAACTCATAAAAGTCTCAAACAGAAAATACAAAATAAAGTACTAAGTCTCAGCTAGACTATGGGCAAGTCCTCAGCGACTGTGGGATCCTCCTGTGGGTCCACGTCGCCAGTGTTCTAAGCCAATGCCATAATAAGTAGGACAGTACTCCTCATCATCACCTGTAAAATTTTCAACATGCCCAGTCAGGACGAACGAGCACATATCTCTCACAACAGTTCATATCAGGAATGGACATATAAAGCAAGCTATAGAAAACTATACATGAATTGCTGTAAAGAAATCAACGAGAGAGAAGATATAACTGAGATATAAATATGATAAATAAAGAATGTAACCTTCTACGTAATCAGAGCATGAATTGGTTATGTAAAAGCTTGGGTTGCATATGGATACAGCTATGAATGCACATGGATAACTTGGGGATAATGATCACATAACCAACTACACTTCCCTGCCCCCAACCAATACACAAGGATCGAAGCATGTTATGTTATTGCACATGGATAACAACTACTATATACATGGAGCTCATATGGTCATGAGTGTACATGAATAACATATGAGTTTACATGGATAAATGTGAATACATGGAGTACATGATGACCATGATAAAGTATATGAACATGACATACTCGATGTATCCGAGGGGATAACATCGCATGAAAAGATCCAGAGGGTACTGATCCGTGTGAACGTCGTGTCAGCATCAAGTATACTAGTCTATAATAAGATACATATCCAAAGAAGCATGAAAAGATCAGAGAATGTACTCGCCTGGCAATCCGAACTGCTGATGATGAAAAGTGACTGGACTGGAGTAATAAGATCCTATTTAAAACAACCACATCTCATAATACAGTCTAAAATATCATAAGGAATACCTTCAATGCAAATTCTACATGATTTGGGGCAATCTAAGTCAAAGTCAACCTTGGGTCAACTTTGGTCAACCAAACCAGTCAACTAGGTCAAAGTTTGGTCAACTGGTCTATAAGTCAATTTTTAGGTCAATACTAGTCCTTAACTAATCAAAATAAACTTGGCATTACAATTTCTAATTGACAATCAACTAACTAAACTGGACATACAAATTCTTACCTAATAGGCAACTAAACTTGGTATCAATCAATCTCAACTAAACAAGCAACTAATAACTGGACTTAGCATTCCTGAAACAAACCTACACAAACCAAATATCAGCTATAGGGCATTTCCTATTACATTGACTTAACAATTAACTAACTTGGTACACCAAATTCCTAACTAAACTAAACTAACAATCAACTAACTAAACTAACAGTAAACTAACTTGGCATTAACCCTATCCTAATTAACCAGCAATAAAACTGAACTCAGCATTTAATTGAAATTAATCCATCAAGATCAATCTACCTCTTCAATATCAGTTATAGGGGAAAGCCTGTTCTTGATATTCTATATAGATACCTAGGAATTCCTAAGCTAAGCCCAAACTCTACCACAGCTCTCTATGATGCAACTATCATGCATCCCATAGATTGGGTAATGTAGGACATGTAGGCTTTGTTTAATGCAGGAATTATATTGAAAAACTGAAACTGGGACAGAACCAAATACACTTAACAGTAAAGGAAACTGAAAACTGAAATTGAACTTAACTCGATACTCTATGAAAACCCGATTTCGAATACAGCCTATTCATGATGATACTAACTTGTAATCTCCTAGATAGGTCAATAGGGTCTGTAGGTCAGGTTTACACAGGATCACTTCGAAATGATGGAAGAATTTAATCTCTGAAATAGAAAAACTGGAAATTCAAAACTAACCCGATACTCAACATACAAAACCTATTCATGACCTAAAACATCAAAAAACCCAATGATGCTCGAAACCATAGGTTGGTAAAGTGTCAAGTGTTTGAACATGAACAGTAGGTGTCATTGTGTCTATGAAAATAGGACACAAAGTATCTGAATACGTGTGTGTCAAGACTGGAACCCAGTCCTCGTGCACGTGTGTCACGCGACCTAGGGCTCGACACAGAGCGAATCGTGCCACGTGGTTGCTCGTACACGTAGCCCACCTATAGGGCTACCCGTCCACATGTCTGCACTGGACTCTTGACACGTGTCCGAGTCGCACGAAGTGCTATCAGACGCCGCGTTCTCACGCGCGTGCGACAGGCTGAAATCGATACCACGTCGATTTCTCCTTCGATACTCCACGAAACCTCACCAAATTTTACGAACACCCTGTCAGTCATGGTCCCTAACTATACACCAAATTTCTTGCGTCGAATTTCGTGTCCATCGAGAACGGACACGGTAGCAGCAGGACACGCGCGCGATCCTCGTGCTGCGCCGTGTCCTGTTTTGTACACGAAAACATGTCGATTCTAGCAAGAACCTAGGGTTTAGGAATCCTCACATATAGGGCTATCAAATCGTGAAATTAGATTACAAAAATAACAGTAATGAATTCTAAGAGGAATTTCATCGAACACGTGAAACCCTAAACTATACGTGTCGACACGCCTATCAAACAAACAAACTTAACCAAACTTCATGGGTGGGTCTAGGGTACCTAGATGCATGCTATTATGAAGAAAAATCAGAAGAAACTATGGTTTTTGGATGTTTACCTATTGAGAGTTGAAGTATCAAAGAAACTGACTCCTCGATCGATGAGACGACCAGTTTCCACCGAGCAAACGCCTCCAACTCCTTGTTAGCAATGCTCCAACAAATTCTCCTCCTTCCCACGATCACAACGCACTTCGTTTGAGGTGAAACGGAGGTCGGATGAGAAAGTTAGGGTTTTGGAGAGCTGAAAACTAGGTTTTTGTAAAGGGGGTGTCCATACTAATGCAATGCTTATATAGAGGGGGGTTTCCTGTTTTGGCCGGCCATATGAGTCCTACTAGGGTTAGGGTTGGTTCATGGGCCCCTCTACTCCATCTAAGTTGAGTTAAGCCCAATAACAGAAAGGCTAAAAAGGCCAATTAATTAAATAGCCTAAAAATGGTCAAATGGCCTTCTAAATTAAACTAAAGTATAAAATAAATTCTAAATAGCTAGATGATCATCATATGACATGGTTAGCCTCTAATATGGATTTTCTAAAGTTAAACCAAAAGCTAAATCAAACACAAGTCAATAATATCTAGAAAATCACAAAAATGACTAAAATGGCTAAATTGACTAAAATACCCTTATTTCAAAAAGTGGCTGTTACAAGTCTACCTCCTTAAAAATAATTTCGTCCTCGAAATTAAAGACAAGCTGCATAAGTAGGAAGATAGAAATTATACCTCACTGCTGAAAAAGATAAGGGTACTGCTCGCGCATCTCGTCCTCTCTCTCCCAAGTAGACTCACCGGGGGAGTGATGCCTCCATACTACGCGAACTAATGGTATTGTCTGATTCTCATCACCTTCTCCCGTCGATCCAAAATCTCCACAGGCTGCTCTGGATAATGGAGAGTAGGTCCCACCTCAATCTCGGAATGGTCAGTATACTAGGATCTGTCACATACCGTCTCAACTGCGATACGTGGAATACATTGTGGACTCTCGCTAAGGAAGGCGGTAAGTCCAGTCTATATGACACATCGTCGACCCTCCCGCTGATAACGAAAGGTCCGACATAACGTGGGCTAAGCTTCCCTCCTCCACCGAAACGAATAGTGCCTCGAGTCGATGAAATCCTAAAGAATACCATATCTCCAACCTAGTACAAGCATGGTCTCAATTAACAAAATAGTCACACAATCAACAAAACACAAACAACCAATTCTAATCCTAAGTCTAAGCTATACCTCAAACTGCAAGGGTCTTCGGTGGCTATCGGCCCAATGCCGCTGTCTGTCCTGCGCCACGCGAAGTCGATCCCTGATGAGCTTCACCTTCTCGGCTGCGTCAACAACCATCTCTGGTCCCAATAAAGCTCTCTCTCCAACGTCATCCCAAGACAAGGGAGTACGACATCTACGTCCGTACAAGGCCTCGAATGGTGATATCTCAATACTGGCTTGGAAGCTGTTATTGTATGCAAACTCCACCAAATGTAAATGTTCCTCCCAAAACCTCCAAAATCTAGGACACAAGTCCGCAGCATGTCTCGAGAGTCTGAATAGTCCTCTCCGATTGTCCGTCTGTCTGAGGGTGGTATGCAGTACTGAATTTGAGCTGAGTGCCCAAACTAGTATGCAAACTCCGCCAGAAATGAAGTAAAGTGACTATCTCGATCCGAGACAATGCTCACCGGAACTCCATGTATCTGATAATCTGCCGCATATACATCTCCGCTAACTTCTCAGTAGACGTCCCCACTTTGAATGGCAAAAAGTGGGCCGATTTGGTCAACCTGTCCACGATGACCCAAATCGCGTCTTTCCCTCCTGGTGTACGCGGCAATCCCGAAACAAAATCCATCGTGATGGGCTCCTACTTCCACTCCGGAATGGGCAATGGCTGCAATAGTCCTCCTGGTCTCTGTCTCTCCGCTTAACCTGCTGGCAGACTAGGGACCTGGCTACGAAGCGTGCTACCTCCCGTTTCATCCTATACCACCAACATGCTCCTTCAAGTCTCTATACATCTGTTGGCACCTGGATGCATAGTGTACTGAGAGCGATGGGCCTCTGCATAACCTGCTCCGAAGCTCTCCGCTAGGCACACACAGTCTGGAACCGTGCCTCAATGTACCGTCCTCCGCAATGATGAACTCCACATCTGCCAATCCTGTTCGAACCTGCTCTCGGATACACCGCAGGGTAACATCGTCGAACTGAGATGACTTGATCCTCTCCATCAAGTCTGACTGAATCTGCAGGCCCCACATCTGCATCTGAACTCCTGGCATGATCACCTCGATCCCCAAACTCTCCAAATCTGCTAATAGATGACGATCCATCGTCAAGCACATAGCTACCGGATACCTACTCAAGGCATCGGCAACCACATTGGCCTTTCCTGGATGGTACTACAATGAAATATCGAAGTCCTTTATCAACTCCAACCATCTGCGCTGTCTCATGTTGAGCTCTTTTTGTAAACACATACTTCAAGTTCTTGTGGTCTGTGAAGATCTCCACACGCTCTCCGTATAGATAGTGCTTCCACAGCTTCAGAGCAAAGATAACCGCCGCCAACTCCAAGTCATGATAGGGTAGTTCTTCTCATGTGGACGTAACTGCCTGGATGCATAGGCAATCACCTTCCCATGCTGCTGCAAAACACAACCCAAATTTCCCCGAGGCGTCACTATAGATAGTGAACCCGCCTGATCCTGATGGCAACGTCAAAATTGGGGCTGTCGTCAGTCGCTTCTTCAGCTCATCAAAAGCAACCTGACACTCCTCTGACCAGACAAACTCTGTGTCCTTCCGGGTCAGCCTAGTTAATGGCTCTGCAGTTCGGGAAAAATCCTGAACAAACCACCTGTAGTATCCCGCCAATCCTAGAAAGCTTCTGATCTCTGCAACTGAACTCGGTGCTGTCCATGCCTCAACTGCTTTGATCTTCTTCGGGTCGACTGAGATCCCATCTCCGGTCACCACATGACCTAAGAAATCAACTCGATCCAAGAAGAACTCACACTTCGAGATCTTGCCGTATAGCTGCTCCTTTCTGAGAGTCTCCAGAACCACTCTCAAATGCTCCTCATGCTCCTCTGGGGTCTTCGAATACACTAGAATGTCATCGATGAACACCACCACAAACTTGTCTAAGTACTGGTGGAACACCTTGTTCATCAAGTTCATGAACACCGCCGAGGCGTTAGTTAACCCAAACGGCATCACCATGAACTCAAATTGGCCGTACCGAGTCCTGAAAGCTGTCTTCGGAATATCCTCCTTCTTCACCTTCACTTGATGATATCCTGACCTAAGATCAATCTTGGAAAATACCTTCGCTCCGCTCAGCTGGTCGAACAGGTCATCGATCCTCGGCAGCGGGTACTTGTTCTTGATCGTGAGGCTGTTGAGTGCCCTGTAGTCGATACACATCCGTACCGACCCATCCTTCTTCGGTACAAAAAGTACTGGCGTACCCCATGGTGAAGAACTCGATCGGATGAAGCCTTTGTCCTGCAACTCATCCACTTGCTTCTTCAGCTCTACAAGCTCACTATTGTTCACTCTATAGACATGCTGAGATATCGGCTCTGCGCCAGGTATCAAGTCTATAGAGAACTCCATATCCCTGTCCGGAGGCAACCCTGGCAACTCCTCCGGAAACACATCCATAAACTCAGCTATCAGTGGATGTGGCACACTCTTCTCCTCTACTGAAGCTCCACAGAAAACTCCGCTGCTGTGCTCCTGACTCCCGCCTGGTGAACTCGAACTCTGGCTCTCCTGGTATGCTGAAAAGAACACTACCCCCGCGGCAATCTATACTGGCATGGTGCCTGCTCAACCAATCCATATCGAGTACAATATCGTAGTTCGGTAGTGGCATCACGAGCAGACTCACATCCAGTTCTCGGCCTCCCAAAACTACTTTCCGATTCTTGCAAATATCACTGACGAGGATAATACCACCCCCAGTCGTGATCTTGCAAGTCCTAGGCAATGATTCAGAAGAAAGATGGTGTCTAATGGCAAAAGATACAGACACGATGCTATGGGAAGCACCTGAATCAAATAATGCGAATGCGAGAAAAGAGTCGATAAGAACAGAACCTGCTATCAGATCGCCTACTGCCTCGGTATCCTCCGCTGCCATGACGAAGGCTCGCCCCTGGTGGCCTCCTCTGGCCTGCTGCTGATGCTGAACAAACTTCTGCTGCTGAGTCGATAAGGGTCCCCTCTGCTGCTCCACTGGTGCCTTGGTCCCTGCTCCCTGTCCTTTACGCCCGAAAGCCTCAGGACAGTCCCTCAACTGATGCTCTGATGAACCACAGATTAGGCACTTGCCTAGCCTCTTCCTGCACTCACTCCACTTGTACCCTGGCTTCTTACAGAAGTCATAAGTGGCAGCCTGCTGCTGTCTCGGTGCCTGCTGACCCTGTCTCTGCTGTGCCTGCTGGAATGGCCTCTGCTGCTGGAAAGACTTCTGCTGATGCCGCTGTTGAAAATGGAGCTTCTTGGCTGGCCCCCCACTGCCACTGGCTGTATGGAAATCATGACTTCTCTTCTGCTTCAGCTCTAAGTCATCTTCTGCTGCCATGGCTCCCATCAAAATCTCCTCAAATGTAGCATTCCTGTTGCTCTTGGTTAAGGACTTGACTTCCTTAACCAAACCCTTCCTGAATCTCCTAGCCTTCGCTGTCTCACTAAGGCCCTCCACAAATCTGCCCAGGCGGCAGAACTCTCCGGCGTACTCCTCTACAGTCTGGTTCCCCTGAACCAGGTTCTCAAACTGCGCCTCCAATGCGCCAAGTACAGTATCGGGGAAGAACTTTTCCTTGAAAAGTCTCTTAAAATCCTCCCAAGGTTGCCCCCTAGTACCAACTCTGGGGTCGGTCTGGTACCAAGTGCAGACAAGGTCCTGCATCATACTACCTGCTGCTTCCACCTGGAGTCTAGCCGGTATCTCTGCGAGTCAGAAAATCTCCTCTATGTGCTCTATCCAGTCGTCCGCGTAAAGGATACCCTCTGTACCCTTAAAGTCCCGCGGCCTCATCTTCTAGAACTCCTGAATACCTAGAGTCCTCGGCTGGTATGGCTGAATCTGCCCTCCTTGGGGTGGGGCAGTTGCCCTCTCTACTTGCCACCATCGCTAGCTGGTGGGCATTATCAATGCCCTGCCTCATGTCATCTGACTGACGTCGCTACATCTCCATCATCTGCTGAATGAGAGCGAAACACTGTGACGCATCAATTATCCCCTGGGGTGGTAGTGGTAGCATCCCCTGCACTCCTGGGGTAGTTCCCAGAACTGGTGGAGGAACACCCCCAAAAGTAGCAGACGGGCCCACCTGAGCTGGAATAAGAGGCACTGTGGTCCCTGGAGCCTGCTGGGTCGGACGAGAAGTAGCCGTCCTCTCAGTGGTATCCCTGGAGCCAGAGCGCTGCGATCGTGTCTCCACCATCCTGAAGACAGATCAAACAAGGAATCAAATACTGAAAAAGAAGCAAAATCATCAAAGGAGGATAGTTGTTTTCAAAAAGAGACAATTAACAGCAAGAATTGATAAGAATTTTTCCTAATGTGATTGAGTACCTTAACTTATTCCTATATCCTACTGCAGGTTGTAATGATACTCTAGTTCGAGTACCACTACGAATCACACTAATTGTGATTGAGGACCTGCATGGGCCACCACTAAAAACGTGTCACGACCCGCACCCAGTGTGAGGGCACGAGAAGTAACGAACGCCCAGCCTACGCCGCAGTGTTGGCGGTAGAACGCTGTCCTAGGTTACCATATCTAACACAATCTAAATGAGCCATGAAAAGAGGGTAAATAATACGTAACTCAATCACAATACTAAGATGGAATAGAAGAAGAATCTCAAGAGAGTCACAATAAAAGTCTAGGTGTAAACCACCAAAAATAATCTCAAGTACAACTCATAAATGTCTCAAACAGAAAATACAAAATAAAGTACTAAGTCTCAGCTAGACTATGGACAAGTCCTCAGCGACTGTGGGATCCTCCTGTGGGTCCACGTCGCCAGTGTCATCTAAGCCAATGCCATAATAAGTAGGACAGTACTCCGTATCATCATCTGTAAAATTTTCAACATGCCCAGTCAGGACGGAACGAGCACATATCTCTCACAACAGTTCATATCAGGAATGGACATATAAAGCAAGCTACAGAAAACTATACATGAATCGCTGTAAAGAAAAATCAACGAGAGAGAAGATATAACTGAGATATAAATATGATAAATAAAGAATGTAACCTTCTACGTGAATCAGAGCATGAATTGGTTATGTAAACAGCTTGGGTTGCACATGGATACAGCTATGGAATGCTCATGGATAACTACTGGGGATAATGATCACATAACCAACTACACTCTCCCTGTCCCCAACCAATACACAAGGATCGAAGCATGTTATGTTATTGCACATGGATAATAACTACTGTATACATGGAGCTCATATGGTCATGAGTGTACATGAATAACATATGAGTGCACATGGATAAATGTGAATACATGGAGTACATGATGACCATGATAAAGTACATGAACATGACATACTCGATGTATCCGAGGGGATAAATCGCATGAAAAGATCCAGAGGGTACTGATCCGTGTGAACGTCGTGTCAGCATCAAGTATACTAGTCTATAACAAGAGTACATATCCAAAGAAGCATGAAAAGATCAGAGAATGTACTCGCCTGGCAATCCGAACTGCTGATGATGAAAAGTGACTGGACTGGAGTAATAAGATCCTATTTAAAACAATCACATGTCATAATACAGTCTAAAATATCATAAGAAATACCTTCAATGCAAATTCTACATGATTTGGGGCAATCTAAGTCAAAGTCAACCTTGGGTCAACTTTGGTCAACCAAACTAGTCAACTAGGTCAAAGTTTGGTCAACTGGTCTATAAGTCAATTTTTAGGTCAATACTAGTCCTTAACTAATCAAAATAAACTTGGCATTACAATTTCTAATTGACAATCAACTAACTAAACTGGACATACAAATTCTTACCTAATAGGCAACTAAACTTGGTATCAATCAATCTCAACTAAACAAGCAACTAATAACTGGACTTAGCATTCCTGAAATCAAACCTACACAAACCAAATATCAGCTATAGTGCATTTCCTATTACCTTGACTTAACAATTAACTAACTTGGTATACCAAATTCTTAACTAAACTAAACTAACAATCAACTAACTAAACTAACTAACAGTAAACTAACTTGGCATTGACCCTATCCTAATTAACCAGCAATAAAACTGAACTCAGCATTTAATTGAAATTAATCCATCAAGATCAATCTACCTCTTCAATATCAGTTATAGGGAAAAGCCTGTTCTTGATATTCTATATAGATACCTAGGAATTCCTAAGCTAAGCCCAAACTCTACCACAGCCTCTCTATGATGCAACTATCATGCATCTCATAGATTGGGTAATGTAGGACCTGTAGGCTTTGTTTAATGCAGGAATTATATTGAAAACTGAAACTGGGACAGAACCAAATACACTTAACAGTAAAGGAAACTGAAAACTGGAAATTGAACTTAACTCGATACTCTATGAAAACCCGATTTCGAATACAGCCTATTCATGATGCATACTAACTTGTAATCTCCTAGATAGGTCTAATAGGGTCTGTAGGTCAGGTTTACACAGGAAAGATCACTTCGAAACTGATGGAAAGAATTTAATCTCTGAAACAGAAAAACTGGAAATTCAAAACTAACCCGATACTCAACATACAAAACCTATTCATGACCTAAAACATCGAAAAAACCCAATGATGCTCAAAACCATAGGTTGGTAAAGTGTCAAGTGTTCGAACATGAACTGTAGGTGTCATTGTGTCCAAGAAAATAAGACACAAAGTGTCCTGAATACGTGTGTGTCAAGACTGGAACCCAGTCCTCGTGCACGTGTGTCACGCGACCTAGGGCTCGACACAGAGCGAATCACGCCACGTGGTTGCTCGTACACGTAGACCACCTATAGGGCTACCCGTCCACGTGTCTGCACTGGACTCTCGACACTTGTCCGAGTCGCACGAAGTGCGTATCGGACGCCGCGTTCTCACGCGCGCACGACAGGCTGAAATCGATGCCACGTCGATTTCTCCTTCGATACTCCACGAAACCTCACCAAATTACGAACACCCTGTCAGTCATGGTCCCTAACTACACACCAAATTTCTTGCGTCGAATCGCCGTGTCCATCGAGAATGGACACGGCAGCAGCAGGACACGCGCGCGGTCCTCGTGCTGCACGTGCGTATCCTGTTTTGGACACGAAAACGTGTCGATTCTAGCAAGAACCTAGGGTTTAGGAATCCTCACATATAGGGCTATCAAATTGTGAAATTAGATTGCAAAAATAACAGTAATGAATTCTAAGAGGAATTTCATCGAACACGTGAAACCTTAAACCGATACGTGTCGACACGCCTATCAAACAGACACAAAACTTAACCAAACTTCATGGGTGGGTCTAGGGTACCTAGATGCATGCTATTATGAAGAAAAATCAGAAGAAACTATAGTTTTTGGATGTTTACCTATTGAGAGTTGAAGTATCAAAGAAACTGACTCCTCGATCGATGAGACGACCAGTTTCCACCGAGAAAATGCCTCCAACTCCTTGCTAGCAATGCTCCAGCAAATTCTCCTCCTTCCCACGATCACAACGCACTTCATTTGAGGTGAAACGGAGGTCGGATGAGAAAGTTAGGATTTTGGAGAGCTGGAAACTAGGGTTTTGTAAAGGGGGTGTCCATACTAATGCAATGCTTATATAGAGGGGGGGTTTCCTGTTTTGGTTGGCCATATGAGTCCTACTAGGGTTAGGGTTGGTTCATGGGCCCCTCTACTCCATCTAAGTTGAGTTAAGCCCAATAACAAAAAGGCTAAAAAGGCCAATTAATTAAATAGCCTAAAAATGGTCAAATGGCCTTCTAAATTAAACCAAAGTATAAAATAAATTCTAAATAGCTAGATGATCATCATATGACATGGTTAGCCTCTAATATGGATTTTTTAAAGTTAAACCAAAAGCTAAATCAAACACAAGTCAATAATATCTAGAAAATCACAAAAATGACTAAAATGGCTAAAATGACTAAAATACCCTTATTTCAAAAAGTGGGTGTTACAGGCCTAATAAGAACTCTGTTCAGAACATGGCATGCTGTATAAACAGCTTCAGCCCAAAAATACTTTGAAAGTTTATGCTGGTTAAGCATAACTCTGGCCATATCGCCAAAAGTTATATTCTTTCTCTCCACAACGCCATTCTGTTGAGGAGTTCTGGGGCAACAAAATTCATGTGATAGACCATTTGAATCACAAAAAGTTTTAAACTCATGGTTATCAAATTCTTCTCTATGATCACTTCGAATGCAAGTAATTATAAATCCTTTCTCATTTTATATATTTTTGTAAAAAAGACACAAATTCAGAAAAGGTCTCATTTTTATTTGTAACAAAGTAAACCTAAGTATATCATGAATAATCATTAACTATCACGAAACCATAGCTTACCTCCAAAACTGGCGACTCTACTTGGTCCAAATAAATCCATATGTAACAATTAAAGTGGTCTAAAGGTACTTATAGCGTTTATTGATTTGAAAGATGATCCGGATGCCTTGTTCTTTTCACACTCGGCATAGACTATGTCTTTCTTGAAAGTGATATCGGGTAAGCCTCTTACCAGTTTCTTTGTGGACAATATTGCAATAGTGTCCATGTTTGCTTGTCCAAGACGCATATGACATACCCAGCTTTCGTCTTGAGAGGTGTATAGACACTTTCCTGTACTGTTATTACTTTCTGACAGATATAAGACATATATGTTGTCCTTTCTTATTCCCTCAAAAGAGATTGTTCTAGAAGATTTATCATAAATAAAATATTTATCCTTAACAAAATTAATTCCATAACCATGATCAGTCAACTTACTAATACTTAGCAGGTTATGTTTTAATTCTATTACTAAACATATATTTTTAATAATAGGAGAGGGAGAAGTACCTATGTCGCCATTACCAATTATATGTCCTTTTAAATTGTTTCCAAAGGAGACTAGCCTTCTTTCTTCATCGATAGAGTTACAAACAAAGTATTATCGCCTGTCATATGTCTGGAACAACCACTATCGAGAATTCATTTGCTTCTAATAGGAGGAGGAAGGTCCACCTACAACACAAGTTGAATATGTAACCTTTGGTACCCACTTTCTTAAGGGTCCGAATGTGTTAGTTTTTTAACCCAAACATATGTATGTATGTCTGCAAGCTTCCTAATTTTTCACTAATGTGATACATGTCCTCTTACACCACAATAATAAGATGTAGCTGAAGTGTTAGTGCTAGGTGAAGTTCGAAGATCATGTATGTGAGTTTTTGAAGATATGTGTGACTTCTTTTATGAAAATTTACACATGAATGCATGACTCCTAGCAGTTCTAGTAATGTTGGTCGTGTTGTGTATGTGTTTAGCCTTGTGATTTGAGTTCACTTGAGTTATAGGCTTAACGACCTGTTTACCCAATTTAATCTCTAACTTTTTAGAGACATCACAGGCTTCATTATACTTGGTCCTGAGTGCATCTATTCTCTGAGTAGCAATATATTACTTCTTTTTCTCTAGTTCAAAAAGATCATTGAACTTTACACTTTTTCGATTTGCATTTTCAAGCTTCTCAAGAGTGTCATGTAATCTCAACTTTAAAGAAGAAAACTCATCCGTGTTACTAGAAGTGTTTTTATCTCTAATATCTTCTAGTATTTGAGATTGCTTAGAAAACTTAGATTGTACAGCTTTCAGCACTTTCTTGGCACTTTTGTACATATCCATCATCTTTTTTTTGATCTTCTAATAGATCAGTAAAGGCATCAGATAATTCATCAAAAGTAAATTCTTTAGGATTTGAAATTACCTTAGCATCCATAGCCATGAAGCATTGATTTCTGTATTGCGAGGTCTTTCTTCTTCTTTGGAATCACTCGCTTCACTTTCACACCAAATGTTGGTATTTTCATAATTCCTTGTTGAAGTCCTTCTTTTGCCTGACTGATTATTTTTGCTCCCCTTTCTTATAACATGACAGTCTTTCTTGATATGACCTGTCTTCTTACAGCTGTAGCAGATTGGTTCTTCGTCATCTCTGGAATCTTTCTTCTCCTTATTAGTCTTCTCGTACTTCAGGAATCTTCTGAAGTTCCTCGTCATAAGGGCCATTTGCTCGTTGTCTGAGCTATCTGTCTCACTCTCGTCATCGGAGGCTATCTTATGATATGCTTTGAATGTAATAGTCTTCTCCTTTGGTACTGCTCTTCGAAATCTTTAAGGTCCAGCTCATTTGTTATAAGCTTTCCCATAAGCGTCTCGAGAGTCATTGTAGTGAGATTGCTCCCTTCAATAATGGTCATCGCCTTGGGATTCCAGTTCTTTGTCAGCCCGCAAAGTACCTTTCAAATTTTATCATGATTGTTGTATTGTTTTTCAAGAAAAGATAGAGGGTTAACAATATCTAGAAATCGAGTAAGCATATTGGTGATAGTCTCATTAGGCTTCATTTTTAATGTGTAAGTCGTGAGATTTTGGACTCCTTTACTTGTGAAGTTTCTACATAAGTTACCTCAAGAAGTTTTCAAACCTCATGAGACGTGACATATGTTGATACTCTATTAAACTCTGTTCTATCTACATCACAGAATAAAGCATTAATAGCCTTTGCATCAAGACTTGCTTGCTTCTTTTCATGATCAGTATACTTGTCATGCAATTTTTCAACCAAGTTCCCATCTACAACAATAGGAAGTGGTTTCTTATAACCGTCAATGACAATTAACCATAAATTGAAGTCAAGTGACTTGAGGTAAAAGCTCATACATATTTTCCAATATGTGTAGTTTGTGCCATTAAATAGGGGTGGCCTATTTGTAGACTGGCTTTCACCATTGCTAGTGTATAATGATGCCATATCTCAAGGAGTTTTAATCCAACTTTGAGAACCCATGCTCAAATACCAATTGTAGGATCGTTAGCACCTCTAGAGGGGGGTGTGAATAGAGTGTAGTAGAAATAATATCTTCAATTAAAAAATATACAGGTAAAAGCAGATATCAATATGTAGTAAAGTAAAGTAGTAAGTAAATAGGGACAAGAAAGCAATACATAGACACCGAGATTTTATACTTGTTTTCCTCTGAGAGGACTAGTCCAGTCGAGAACTCTGCTCGATGTTAAATCCACTGTTTGAAATAGAGATTACACCGCATGCTTTACTCCGAAGAACACACCAAGTTCAATACCGTCGTATTTTAGTCCGAAGCCCACGATCAAACTTCAACACCGTCTGAAAAAGCTTTTATACTCCAAGCTTGTACAACTCGAATACTCCTAATCGAAAACCACCGGCACTTAGAAGAATGTGAGTTGTCTTAAAAAATTAATTGAAAGCTCTTTGTAATAGGAAGGCTTAGAATAGATAAAGAAGATGAAGAATAGATTGAGTGATTAGAATGCCAAATTCTTCTCTATTTATAGAAATTTTTGAACCAGAGTTTGGATAGAACTCGGCTAGGGCAACGTTCATAATTTTGAACATTTGAGATCCAAAAGACTAGGAATAAGCTGCTAACCAGGAGTAATCCAAGGAGACCGAGTTCGGTCCGAGTTCGGGGAGAACTCAACTTGAGTTCGGCTAAGTAATTTTCTGGATTTTCTTGGTTTGTGTAGGCTTTTGGATGTATTTTTGGTTTGGTTTGGTACAAGAAATAGGGTTTGTCTTTGTGAGGATAGACTTCTAGATGCCAGTGATCCCGACTCACAAAATAATCTACACTCAAGAAATAAAAAAATACAGAATAAAGTAGAAAAAAATCTTCTTGACGATCAAGTGCAATCTTTTGTAGTCATCCTTAAAGTCTTCTTGCTTTCCATATCAAAGTCGAAGTTTTAAGTTAATTATCGAAATCAGGTTGATCATGCTACATGGGCCAACAGTACCCTTTCTTCCTCTTCATACTTTCCTATTTACACTTCATCTTCCTCTTCCAATCCTAAATGAAAATGTCACACACCAAGGTTCCTTTCCAATCAAGGTAATTAAAGCTTTCTATTTCTCTTCTTGTATTTTTTTTTACAATTGTAAAGTTTTTTTTGAGTCTTAGTTACTATATTTATTTAAAACATCACTTAGTATATTTTAGGTTAATTATTCGCCAATGAGTATTTTTATAAAGTTTTGAATCTAATTTTAGGAATTTTGAACTCCAAATTTTAACCCAACCCTGTTGGGGATGACATAAGACTGTCAAATCCTAGCAATAGTTAGGACTATGAAAATTTTGATAGTCCTAAGACATAGAAGTTTTTTTTGAATGTACAAACGATTGGGGGGCTCGAACCCTGCCGTCCCCTCCCTCCGGGTTTCAGCTCTACTACCACTGCTAAAGAGCTCAGACCTAAGACAAAAATTTATGTCTTAGGACTGCCAAAATTTTGACAGTCCTGATATTGTTAGGACTACCAAAATTTTGGTAGTCCTAAGAAAGAAACTTCTCTGTAGGGGTGAGCATTATTCGGTTTTGGACCGTAAACCAAATCGAACCGAACCAATAAGAGATTCGGTTCGATTTTAAAAAATTCAGTTCGGTTTCGGTTTTGAAAATGCTAAATTTTCTTATTCGGTTTCGGTCCAAAACCGAAAACCTAATAAGAAAATTTAGTTTTATATATATATATATATATATATATATATATATATATATATATATATATATATATATATATCATAAAAATTAAGTTGTGCCATATTTTTACTGCTCAGCAATTAAGTCGCGCCCTAAAAATCAAGCTGTGCCAATGTTATGAAGCTCAGAGATCAAACTGCACCACTGATCAGGTTGCGCCATATATCAGACTACGCCCAATCACATTGCGCCAAAGTCTACGTGGCGCCTGACAAATAATTGCCATCATTAACTGACAACACTGACAACTGACAGCACGATAAACGAAGAAAATCTATTCGAATCCCGTAAAGCGTGGCGCTCGAGATGATTTGATAACAACTGTTCTGCGTACTCTGTGAGTTGCGCCTAGGCGCAATCTGAATAAATTCTCCTCACACATTCAAATGTTGCTACGTGCCTATGCACTGAGTTGCGCGTAGGCGTAACCCAGTCAAGCACAGTTTGACTCGTTGACTGAAGCTCGCACAACTTAATAAAGTTGAGGCAACTTATGTTCTAAAGCAGGATGACGTGGTGCACATGCCACTAATCTCTTAAAACGCGTCTACTACTCTGTACACGACCATGCGTATCTCAATCACATGATGTCATGCGTCTAAATACAGTTAGTATACGTTCGAGTAACTGAATGAAAGTTGACGCAACCTGAAGTTGGCGCAACTTGAAGTGGCGCAGTTCAACCTCACGCACATCAGAATAACTGCTAAAACAATTATTTCTAAAACTCTATAAATAGAGTTTCCAATCATTATCAAGGCAGATATCACAGAGATCAAGAGTTCTTGCAAAAGTGCTGATGCATTCTCTAGAGGCTCTAGTCTTCAAGTTTACATAGTCCAAGGGATAAAGTGATCGTCTTCTGATTGGATTCCTAAAGTTGTACTTCCCCAGAATTTATTGTACTTTGTACGATTATTTTTAAAGTTTGGAATAAACTTTTTGTTTTTACAAACAAAATGACGACTCTGTTGGGGACGACTTTCTCCTCCGACGAGACGGTGACAACTCAATGTGATGCTGTATCAATCGGAAAGATGCAGAAGAATCTGGTTGTTTAAGTCAACCAGACAGCCTACGAGGATATGATCAACGCCAAGAGCAACAAGCGCACTGTGGCTATCACCAAGAACAGAACTGTGTGGACTCCTAAGTCTTCTACAGTTGTTGTTGCCCAGGCGCAACCTGCCTCTGTTGCCCAGGCACAATCTCTCTCTGTGGCTCAGGCGCAGCCTGCTTCTGTTGCCCGCACGCAACCTACTCCCTCTTCTGCCAAGATGCAGTCCACTCCCTCTGCTGCCATGGTACAATCTATTCATTCTGCTGCCAAGGCGCAGGCCAAGGTGCAGTCCACTCCTATTGCCAGAGCACAATATACTCATCTTGCTGCTAAGGTGCAACCTGCTGCTAAGGCACAACCTATTCACCTTACTGCCAAGGCGCAACCAGTAGCCCATTCTGCTAAGGTACAACCTAAGCTCCCTATTGCCCAAGCGCAGTTTGTACACCATGCTGCTCTGGCACAACCCAAAGGAACTAGTCTTTTGGCTATTCCTTCTTTTTGTCCAATTCTAAACTTGGAGAAGCAATGTTCTAGTGCTAATACTAGACAGAACAAAAGGAAGGGTCCTTTGACACTTCTTCAACTTGCGCAACCTGCACCTAATATGGTCCAACAACAAAACAGAGGGAAACGCTTCTTAGCTAACCCTTCACAAAATAAAGAAAAATACCCTTTGGTATTTTCTTAATCTTCTCCAGTCTATGACTCAGAGGAAAATATCTCAGATTGTATTCCTTTGAACAGAGATTCCTCCGTTTTTAACAGAGGTCTTCATATCTCTGTCAGGGAAAAGAATACTGATCAAAGAGGCATCCTGCCTACCCCTATGGAAACTACTCAAGATCTTCCAACCCTGCATATTTCAACATCCAAGCAAGAAAAGTTGCTGGTATCTCAAACAGATGCACCGGGAGAAGAATTATCTGATTTGCGTGTCTATCTCAATAGGCGTCAATTAGTGTCAACCTTGGTAAAATGCAAGTATCCTACGCCAAAGGCCAACTTGCACCAGAAACACAGTTTTGAAAAGAAAGATCCAATCACTTATGCTAATGAGTTAAGTACCTCTCTGTACACCCACGAAACCAAGCATCTTAAAAATTGGAGACATGTTCCTAATATCATTAAGGAATATGTTCCTCCGACTTCTTCTCATCCCGTGATGGTAACTGATCTCCGAGAATGTCTTACATAAAAACAGGAGATCACAGAGACGTCTCACTTACCTCTAAATCACTCATCAGAACGCCACTACCTTCACGAAGTGGTCATCAAGTGTTGTTGCCAATCGGCTAAACGATCTGTCTTCGATCGTCTGAACTATGCTTTAATTCCTAAACCCATGATGGGAGATGAAGATGAGCTGTTATATGCTTCTGTCAATATGACTTTTCGAGACACTGGAGGTAGAAAAACTTTAAAGAGGGGTACGTCTCGTAATCCGAGTCAGCAATACTTAGGTCAACTCCGTGAATATAGTAAAGGAGTCTTTCAACATACCAGATCGAAAGATCGGAACTTAGACCAGGATGTCTTTAATCAGGAAGATCTTCCCATTACTCATCTAGGAGAGGATTCTTTGCCTGACTTTGACGCAAATAGTGAAAGCTCTGAACAAACTATCTCGTCAATAATGGCAAGAGAGGTAACAACATATGCTATTACAGAAGATCAAGACGCTTCCAGTTCAGCCAATCAAGAACAACGAATTGCTGCACTGGAAGACAAACTGAAGACCATGGCAGAAATGGTCGTATGTATGCACACTATAATCGTGGCTCAACATGCAGTGCCACCGATTATAAATCCTGCTACAAATCCCAAGCTCATAGCATCCTCTGTACCTGTTAATGTTGGTCTGGGGGTACCTCCTCCCCAGGTTGCTTCTATACCTATTCAAGTTGCTCCCAGTCAGTCTGGTGCTAGGGTGGTAATTACCATATTATTTCTCCTCTTAACAATTCAAATCAACCCACCAACTAACAGACATCAGGGGATGCTAATGTGGCTGTAAAACTCTTACGCACTCAGTTCGAGGCCTTTAAGCTGAAGGATGGTCTACAAAGACTTGGGATAAAACAACCTTATCCTGCTGAATGGAAGGAGGTTCAATTTCCTCCTAAATACAAGCTTCCTACCATTATGCTGTTTGATGGCAGCACTTCTCCAAGTCAATACATCAATCACTTTGAAGTGATGACTGATCAATTGCAGCCAAATGATGCTCTTCTTACCAGGGTGTTCGTCGGTTGTTTAGCCGGTACAGCATATGACTGGTATCGTAGTTTGCCTGATAGCTGCATAATTTCTTTTGCTGGTTTCAAGCAAATGTTCTTGGAACGATTCTATGAAGGGGTCAACGACATGACTATGTCTGCCCTTATCAAAATTAAAAAAGACACAATGAAACCACGAAGAATTTTATTGAAAGATTCTGCCGAGAGCCACTTAAAATGCCTCTAGGAACTCCATCTGCTGTAACAATAGACATTTGCAAATCAAACTTGTTGCCTATTATCAGCATGTGAACAGGATTGACACAATTTCAAGATTGGCCTTCTTTCATTGTAAATGCTAAAGCTGCGGAGGTTAGTGCTGAGAAGTTGAAATAGCTAGGAGTTCAGATGGCTAATCCTAACCAAGATGAACATCCCATATCCGGCAACAATAATTGCCAGAACAATCGTAAGAGCAAGGAAACTTTGGCCATCAATCTCAAGGGCAAAGAATCGTTGGCTATCAATATTGCTCAGACTGCACCCACTCCATCAGCACCACCATAAAAAGTACCTCGTCCAAAAGAAGAATGTTCTTTTGATGAAGATGATATTATGAGCATCTTCGATTGCTTGATCAAAAGCAATAAGCTTCAATTGTCGGAGGCAAAATGGCCAGAAGAAGTGGGTAAGACTGACCACCCTAAATATTGTATTTATCACAGATTTATAAGACATCCAACTCGAGCCTGTTACATGCTCAAAGGCAAAATCCAAGAAATGGTCAACTCTGGTGCAGTTACTTTTCAACAGGATGAGAAGACTGTGACGGCCAATGTCGTCTCTGTGCAATTTGGTGACTTCCCATCACAACTAGTACAAGATGGTATTGTCCCCATTCCGAGGGCTACTCTCGAGATCGTGAATCTTCTACCTCCCCAAAATGAAGGTCTTGTTCCACTATCCACTAATAAAGGAGAACATATGGATTCATCTTAATCTAGTGGCAGATTTTAAAATGCCTTCTTCTTCCAATCAAAAGAAGCGTTCCAAAACTAAATCGAAGAGCTATAATATGGTATCCTTTCAACCTGTAGCAGAAGAAAAAATCTTAATCGGCACCAAATATGGGAAACCTTATCTTCGAGAGTATTCCGAAACTCAAGAGAATCCTGCCCCATCTTCTGATGTTCTTTCTGCATCATCTTCCCCTGCTAAGAATATACCATTTACATCCTTGCCAGTAGTGGAACCAATTCCTTCCAAACCAACATCAGCAGACAAGGGAAAACAATATGTCCGCTTTGACAAAGCATTGAAGAAGTCCTCATCTCTTGGACTTGAGAAGCCATATAATTTTGACATACTGGCTCAATTGGCTAACACTCCAGCGAGATTATCAATCTTCAAACTATTACGTCTCTCAAAAGAAACTCAAAAAACGTTAAGTGAAGCCTTGATGCAGGCTGATGCTTGTCTTACTCTCCTCAAGAAACCTGAAAAAGAGCTTGTCAGCTGTATACATTTGTCATAGTATATTTAAACTAATGCCCAATATTACTTTTACACAAGATGACATGCTATTAGAAGACAATCGTCATGATCGTCCTCTCTACTTCACGGGATATGTGGACACCATGAAAGTCAATCGCATTCTGATTGACCCAGGGTCTGCACTTAGCATCATGCCAAAGACTCTGCTGGATGCCTTGAAGATCCCAATGCATAACCTTTCTACAACTATCACTACTATCTTGGGGTTCAATCAAGGAAGAAGTGAACCTTTGAGGAAAATACGCTTTAAACTTCAAATCGGCAATTTTCGTACAAAGGTGACTTCTACGTGATTGATAATCATGGTTCATACAATGCTTTGCTGGGAAGACCATTCTTCTACGAACACAACATTGTACCTTCTACTCTTCACCAACGTTTTAAATATGTGGATAGCAATGGAGAAGTACAGAAAGAAGTTGCAGACTTAAATCCTTTCAAGGGGTTAAAGCGTACTGCAACGATTCTCGCATGTATAAAGAGGAATTCATGAAGGTGGTGGCAATGGATACTGATGAAGAACAGAAAGGCGTGCCGAATGATACTCTGGTGATCCCTGTCAAAGGGTGTACTTCATGTCCTCTGTCTTCCAAGACATTGACTATCTACCTTCCTTCTCACAAGAAGCAGCCTCCTGGTGTTAATCAGGAACAAAAGGAGCTCATCTCTTCTGAGCCACTTGTAATCGACCTTCGTCGTAAAAAGCCCTCTCCTCTTTTTCGTTCTTCTCCTCCTCTGGTTATCAATCTGACTAAGTCTGTTAAGGCTAAAGGTTCTGTTGTAAATGATGATGTAAAGATCAATAAAGCATCTCCTTTGCAGTATACTGATGTCTCTTATTATACTCAATGTTATTTAGATATGCTAGATATCTTTAAGCTACTTACAATAGGAGTCGTATCATCTCTCCGAAATGAAGTATCACTTGAGTCAATACAAGAATCGTTCTTCCTAGTACCTTCTCGAAAGAAATGCGAAACTCCTATACTTTTTAATAAAAAAGAAGAACAAAAAATCATGTCCGACATCGATAATAAGGATGATATAGGAAGGCTACAACTACGTCGCTATAGTCCACAATCTAAGGCAATCATCCGTAAAATGGGCTATGATTTCAAAACTGGTCTCAATAGCGATAAAGGAAGACGAACTCCTATTCATATTTTTGTTCCAAAAGGAAAATCACAACAATACTACAGTAAAACGAAGCGGGGATTAGGTTATACTTCACCACGTCCGACTCCAGAAGCTTCTGAATCCGATGAAGAAGAACGATTTAACTCTTCTGATTCTATCTTATGGGATTCTGACACCAGTATTGGTCATGTCCATCGGGTAACTGTATCTTCTAATATGGTATCTGCTGAGTTCTCAGAAGATGACGAGGATGATAAACAAGAACTCTGTTTTGAACAACAAGAACCACCTACAGAAGATCAACTAATCCAGATCGATATTGGAGAGAAAGGTGTACCACGACCAATCTTTATTAGTAAAAATCTCCCAGATGATGATAAACAAGAACTGATTCATCTTATTCGTGATTATATCAATGTTTTTGCCTGGAGTTATGAAGATATGCCGGGATTAGATCCTCAAGTCGCAACTCATAAACTTAACATTTTGCCTAATACTAAACCAGTTAAACAATAGCAACAGTGATTTAAGCCTGAGATGATGGATATAATAGATGATGAAGTCAAAAAGCTTATCGCTTACGGTTTTATTAGAGAAGAACAACATCCTGATTGGGTAGCCAACGTTGTACCAGTTCTGAAGAAGATCAAAAAGTTTGAGTGTACATAGACTTTCGGGATATCAATGATGCTTGCCCTAAAGATGAATTCCCTCTCCCAATTACTGATGTCATGATCGATAATACTTGTGGATTCGAATGAATCTCTTTCATGGATGGGTTTTCTGAATACAATCAAATCCGGATGAATCCTGAAGATAAAAAAACATACTTCATTCTGTACTTCTCGTGGAGTATACTACTATACGGTCATGCCTTTCAGTCTTAAGAACGCGGGTGCAACTTACCAGCGGGCTATGAGTACTATCTTTCGAGATCATTTGCAAAAGACCGTCGAATGCTATGTTGACGATATTGCTGTCAAAAGTCGTCTAAAAGAAGATCACATCCAAGATTTAAGAACTATCTTCAATCTAATACGCCAGCATCAACTCAAAATGAACCCCACCAAGTCTTTCTTCGGTGTCTCTAGTGGCAAATTTCTCGGATTCGTCATTACCTCTAAAGGTATACACGTTGATCCCGAAAAGATCAAAGCCATTCAAGAGATGCGTCCTCCATGCAACTTAAAAGAGCTACGAGGATTCCATGGTCGTCTTTCTTACATCAGAAGGTTAATTTCGAATTTACCTGGACGTTGCAGACCATTTACTCAGTTAATGAAGAAAGGTGTGTCTTTTATTTGGACAGAAGAATGTCAACGAGCATTTGATGACATAAAGCGGTATTTGATGAGTCCACCAGTCCTTGTGCCACCGATCTCAGGAATACCCTTCTTGATGTATATCCGGGCGATGGATCATTCACTGGGAGCTTTACTGGCTCAGAAGAACAAAGAAGGTCATGAACAAGCCATCTACTACCTTAGTCGGACGATGATTGGAGCTGAACATCGTTATAGTCTGATAGAGAAGGAATGCTTAGCCTTAATGTTTGTCGTTCAAAAGACAAGACATTACATCATCGGCCAAACTATTCATGTTATATCCCGAGTCAATCCTCTTCGGATCTTAATGAAGAAGCCCAGTACACTCAATTCTAGGCTTGCTACATGGGCCATATTATTAGCACAATATGATATGGTGTATGTTCCACAAAAGTCTGTGAAAGGCCAAGCACTCGCTGATTTCTTAGCAGCTCATCCTATCCCTGAGACATCTAAGCTCTATGACGAAATTCCAGATGAGACATTAGAATCAAATATGATCTCAGAAGAATTTTCTACTTGGCGTTTATTCTTCGACGGAGCATCTATATTTGGACCTGGAGGCACCCTTGTCACTGGAGTGGGAATTGTTCTCGTTCACTAGATGGATTAGCTATCCGAGAGCTTATTCCTTAGATGAGTCATGCTCCAACAATGTAGCAAAATATAATGACTTGCTCATTGGACTCCAATTAGCCAAACAACTGGATATTGAGTATCTTGAAGTATATGGTGATTCTAAGCTGATTGTTAATCAGGTTAGAGGCACATACGAAGTTCGATATCAAGATCTGGTGCCATACCACGAAGCGACAATCAGAATAGCTTCCTCGTTCAAAGGATTCTTCATCGAATATGTACGTCGAGCATACAACATAGAAGCTAATGCCTTAGTTAACTTAGCAGCAGTCTTGGTAATTCCGGTCAAAAGATAATAAATGGTTGTTATCTCCAATAGAGAACTGTTTTGTGTTGAAAACAATCATAACATTGAATTAAGTAATTCAACTGAAGTCAATGTCATCAGCGAAGACTGGAGAGCACCTTTCGTCGACTTTACAGTACATGACATACTACCTGAAGATCCTAAAGAAGCTACAAGTATTCGTCGGTGATCGCTTCGATTCTATTATAATCATACCACTAAAACTCTCTTTCGACGAACTTTTGATGGATTACTTTTGAGATGTCTTGCTGGTGATAAAGCAAAACAGATATTACGTGAAGCTCATGATGGTGTTTGTGGAGCACATCAGCCTGGCCCAAATTACAGGATCGTATCCGACGTATGGGCTACTATTGGCCCTCTATGGTATCAGATGCTATTGACTATGCAAGGAAGTGTCGAGCATGTCAGATTCATGCAGATTTCATTCACCAATTGTCAAAATTTCTTCACCCGACTGCTGCCTCATGGCCCTTCGAAGCTTGGGGCATTAATATAATTGGTCCTAGCAATCCTCCTTCATCTAAAGGACATCGATTTATCTTGGCTATAACTGATTATTTCTCTAAATGGGCTGAAGCTATACCTTTAGCTGAAGTGAAGACTAGTAGTGTTATTAACTTCATCAAACATCATGTGATATACAGATTTGGCATACCTCATTGGATCATCCATGATAACGGACCATAATTCGTCAGCCAAAAATTTACTAGGTTGTGTGATGACAACAGAATCAATAATGTTGCTTCTACGGCCTATAATCCTGCAGCTAATGGGTTAGCTAAAGCATTCAACAAGACTATCATCAAACTCCTTAAAAAGTTTATTTCTATTAACAAACGTAATTGGAGTGAGAAGCTTGGAGAATGTCTATGGGCTTATCGTACTATAGTTCGTAATCCTACAGGTTGTACACCTTTCTCTCTGGTATATGGATGCGACACTGTCTTACCGCTGGAAATTCAAATTCCATCCTTGAGAATTGCTATTGCTAATGAACTTACCACGAAAAACAATGAACGTCTTCGGCTTCAAGAATTGGAAGCGCTCGATGAGAAAAGGCTATGGCCCAACAACATATCGAACTTTATCAAGCCCGTATCTCAAAAGCTTTCAATCGTAAAGTCAAAATACAAACATTTTAAGAAGGTGAGCTAGTTCTTACGGTCAGACGTCCTATGACTATGACCCATATGAGCAAAGTCAAATTCGAAGCGAAATAGAAAGGTCCGTATGTGGTAAACAAAGTTTTCTCAAATGGAGCCTACCAATTAACAGATATGGATGACAGAGTTGCTATGATGCCTATCAATGGCAAATTTCTCAAAAAATATTATGTATAAAAGTAAAATATTTTTTCATTCAGAGAAATGATGTAAATAAAATTCATTTTATTTCGAAAGAAGAAAGAGTTACATAATATTAAGGACGGGGACGAGGACCCGATCCTTCATGATTTGCCAGCAATTCAAATATCTTATTGTCTGAACACACTAGCAACTCATAGGCGGCTATCCTCACGGCTTCTTCTTCAGCGGTCTTTCCAGGCTCCACCAACTTAGCAATCAGGTCCTGCTCTGGTGTAGGAACAGTTGAGCCTTCACCCACTTCTTTCTGAGAAGGCACCGGAGGCTCAGCAGGAGGCGTCTCAGTCGTATCTTCGATCTTCGGAGTGAGAAAATCTTCAGAAGACATTATGTACAGAGAGAAAAGAAGCTGACGATATCTACAGAAGTTTTATTCCATTTATAGATAGAATAACTAGATGATCGACTTCGAGAATGATGTGACTTTTTCTCTTTAAAAGAAGTCCAATTGTTTATTTATTTATTTCTTCCCCCTAAAATAGTATGTTTGTTCATTCATTCCCATCTTTGAAAACCGAGATAACTGTTCATTCATTCATTCTTATCTTCGAAAACCGAGATGACTATTCATTCATTCAATTTCTTCTCTTCGAAAACCAAGATGACTGCTCATTCATTCAGTTTCTCCTCTTCAAAAATTGAGGTGACTGTTCGTTCATTCACTTTCTCTCCACTAAAAAAAATCTGACTATTCATTCATTCATTCATTAGTCTTGGCATTTATTGTCTTTTATTTACTTTCTTGTAAATAAAACTATAGATGATAAATTCTCGCAACCAAAACAAAAGAAACAATTCATGTCCTCCACACCTCTGAATTCCAATTATCTAAGTCAGCAACTTGTCACGTCCTTATTACCTCTGATAAAGTTGTCTATTTGAAATAACAGTATTTCTAAACATTATATTCTTCCACGTCCACATTACCTCTGAGTAGATATAATAAATATTGTTATTTTCTAATCAAGAAATATTTCATGTCCAGTATCTCAGAATATATTTTCTATTCTATTACTTATATCTATAACAAGATATGCAACGAGTAATGGAACCACATAAAAAGTTTCTCATTTTATTTCTATTTCAAAAAGAGATATATCATAATGAAAAAGACAACAAGTTTTGATCATTCTACTCTGAAGAATAAGTGATAAGTTCTACAATTCGCTTCTTCAAAACTTGGGCTCTTTCATTACAAGAATCTAGCACCCGCTGCCTGGCTTCAACCCTTCCGGACTCGGGATCGAATGAGTGCAGAGCAGCAGTTTGATGTGCTAGTTCTTCATTCTGTAGTTGTTTAAATTCCTCCTTCTGGTGCTTCAAAGCATCTATTTGGTTAACAGCAGCTTGATGTAGCTGAGTTTCTTGTTCTATACCCTACTTAATAGCCTTAAGCTCTGCTTGAAGCTGGGCAATTTTAGTCTCTAGATCAGCAGCTTTCTTCTTTTCATCTACAGCCTTAGTCTTATGACTTTCAGCAATAGAAGCTGCATCAGCAATTTGGATGTCCAGTTCAGAGGATTGTCTGGTAAAAGCCAGTAAAAATGCTTCAAAATTGGCTTTACTAGTCTTTGCTTCTCGAGCCATAGCCTCATATTCTATGTTTACTAGCTGCTCAATATCCTCTCTTTTAAGCTCCTTATAAGCTTTAATGGATCCCTCCAGCTCATCCAAAATGTGTTCCAAGAAGGTAGCCTCAGCCTCGTCTCCTTGGCTGCGGATGCCTCCGATTAAAAATGAACAGGGAGTTCTGATTGTACTAAATAAAACATCCTCTCTCTCCATTACTCGATGGACTAAATGCTCCAGTTTTTAAGAACCAGACGACTAGGAATCATGGCACGGATAGTGTAGTGGCGTGCCTTGACTAGTGTATTAGCCATGCCAAGGAAGACTCAGCCATAAGTGTGTCCTAACAAGGAAAACCAGGCCAAGTTGCGACTTAACCTCTAAACTTTTTTAAATTATTTATTAATTATATTATTGACTTGTAGGAGACCCGGTTTGTGTCGATTTAGCTCGCACTAGACCCGAACCGAAATCGAGCCCATGTAATCTTGTAGAGAGACCAAAGACGACCATATAGGCATATTTTATGTGTGTACAAATAGTTCCTAAATTATTTTGGGTATTGATGTACATTTTTAATTATTTGAATATTTGTACAAAATTGGTATTTTATTATTAAATATTGTTTTACCATATTTGTACAATTTTTTGGACCCGGATAAAGGTGAATAGTATGGATTCACCAAACCACCATTTAATTATTTAATTATTATTTTATTATTTTGTGGTGATTAAATAAATATATTTATTACTATTAGATATTATTAATATTGATTATATTTAAAAATACTTTATTGTTTATATGGAATTTGTGGTATATATATATGTATTAATATCAGGATATATTATATATGTATATATATAATATATATAATATATAATATATAATATATAATATATAATATATATATATATATATATATATATATATATATATATATATATATATATGCAAATAGAAAAAAGAAATAGAAAAAAAAGGAAAAAAAAACATAGAAGTAGCAGCCAGGCCCAAACTTTTCCAAGGCCCATGCTGGTCTTTCCTCCCCCACGAATAGGACTCAGCAAACCCGAGCACTTTTTCTCGTTTCCCCTGTATATATGTATACGCACACGCACATACAAATTGGTCGAAAACCCTAACACTCCAAACCTAAACGAGTACCACCACACCCCAGGGGCACGTCAAGGCTGGGCGACCTCCCTTGGCCCCGCGCGTTGCCAAAAGCAGCCGTCAACGCTGGCCAAACAGCGCCAAACTTTGGCTATGCACGCAAAACAGGGGAGCAAGGCAGCAGCAGCGGCAGTGCAACGGGTCATTCTTCGATCTAATCATTCAGGTATGCACACAACATATCCGACTTGACCTCCCTTCATTTTGTTTAAAACCTAGATGATCAAAACCCTATGGAAATCGAATCGAATCTCGACGAAAATTAGTATCGAATATGCCCTGTTTTGAGTGCAAGGATACTGAATAGGAAGGCTATTTTCGGTGGATCCAGTAACAAACTCAGGAATCTAATTGAACAATCACTTAGACAACCTAACCAGCATTGAAACCATGTTTTTAGATTATTTTTATAATTAATAGATGCTAAGATAAATCGACTGGAAAATTAAGAAAAACCTGCGAAAACAGTTTTCGAAAACTTGAAAAACCCTTCGATACGACGTGCATCCCGCCAATCCGGGCGACGTGATCGCGAACCGAAAGCATCGAAAGGTGCGTAACGGCTTCGTGGACGTGTGGGCTTTGACGGAATTCAAATTGGTCGCGTGTGCGCGACGAATTTGATGCGTATCCGTCAAAATTCACCGTATCGGCCTCTGTGCAAATTTCTCAATTACTTTATGCACGTTCGTCAGATCGAGACGAAACTTGCGCCAACAGGACTGTATCATTGTTTTGGTCCTGTATGCCAAGTTTGGTCCAATTCTGAGACAGTTGATCAGATCGCCGTTTTGCGGGCCTTACGATCTGATTCAACGGGCAATTTTGGCACGGCCTACCGGAATCCAAAATTGGATATACCATTGGGTTTGTATCATCAAACTAGATCCGTAGACATGTAGTTTGACAACTTTAGAGACCATTGACTCTGGCACGCTTTTCGGTGCAAAGTAGGTCCAACGACGGATACCGTTTTGGGCCGAAATTATCGTTTTGCCCCTGTGTCCAGAATTGGACTTAAGGACAGGCAATCCTAGCTAATTTGACTATTCTGAGAATGTTGGCAATGTCTGTTTCAGCGTTCGGAGACAGTTGTGATGATTTGGACTTGATGGCTTAGCAGTTGACTATATTTTGTTGGATCTGCGTGCAACCTCCAGGCAAATATACCTTGCCTCCCTCTACAGTTTATTTACATGCATATTTCTATTATTATATAGTTTTACTAGTTGATTATTGACATGTGATTTGTATATCGTGCATGCTAGTATATACATATATGTTCTTGTTTATAGTTAATTTTGTAGTTCATATTGGATTGGTTCTCTCGTGTATCTTGATTGAGTCGTGTCGTGTCATCACCTGTACTTGGACTGAGTCACATCGTGTCATAGGATGAATAAGTCATAACAAAACTGTTGTACCTTGGATTCTTGAAGCTAACCTGCGAGTCCACACTAGGGGCAAGGGTTAGTAGTTATCTGTATTTTGATTCTTGAAGCTAACTTGTGAGTCCACACTAGGGGCGAGGGTTAGTAGTCATATGTATCTTGATTTCGTGAAGCTAACCAGTGAGTCCACACTAGGGACGAGGGTTAGTAGATATCTGTCTGCACCTGTGAGTCCACACTAGGGGCGAGGGTTAGTAGTCATATGTATCTTGATTTCGTGAAGCTAACCTGCGAGTCCACACTAGGGGCGAGGGTTAGTAGATATCTGTCCACACCTGCGAGTCCGTACTAGGGGCGAGGGTGATTTTTTGAAGCTAACCTGCGAGTCCACACTAGGGACGAGGTTAGTAGTTGTTCAAACCTGCGAGTCCACACTAGGGACGAGGGTATGAGTATTCGATTGGTTATCCGTTGACATCGTGACATCGTGATTCTTTTGTTCTTCTCCAGCAGTTCATTTATGTATAGAGGTTCTTCAGTCGTGTATTATCGTATTTTCGTGTTGATTGGTATTTTCTCGTTTATTTCCTGTATTTTCTTTATTGCATGATAAACTGCTAGATAGGCATATTTTTTTGTATCTTGCTATGTCCCCTGAGGACCTGATGATCTCTTCAGGTTTAGAGATTGCATGGAGTTAGCTAGTAGTTCTGGATGGCAGATGTGATAATACGTTTGCAGGATTCAGGTATCGTTATTGTGTTTATTATCCGTTCGTTCTTGCATACCTTATCATGAGATATCCTGTTTCTTGATTCAGTTTTAGACTCTTGTTATTTTCTTTAGAGTCTTATCGGACATATATGCTAGTGGACTGCAAACCACGACCCATAGTGTTCATTCATGTTTCGTACACTTATTATGGATTTGAGATATAGATTTATTTGCCATGATTTGGCAGTCTACCATAGCCGTAACAATGTTTACGTATTCGAGTCGGGCTGGAGTCCGCTTGATGCGTAGCTGGCTTGCTCACGAGATCGCATTCGGAAAGCGGGTGTGGGTCGTGACATCCAGAGATGTAAAGAAGACTTTAGTGAAGAAAGCCACCACGAACTTATTAGTTGCTACTGCACCTGGGGTGGCTACCACTTCTGCTGGAGTCTTTACAGCTTTAATAGATGGAGGCATTTCGTCTTGAGCACTGATGTAGGAGGAGCTCCCCTCTCCTGCTATAGTTCAGGAGGGTCCTTCTGTAATTTACATATGTCATTTATTTGAGCAACATACAATGCTGAAAGAGTTATGATAAATAGATCATGTTTAGAAATTTACCTGAGTTGGGCATAGCATGGGGACTCTCAAGAGGTTTGGATGTTTCTGGTTGAAGCTTTGACAGGGTGTCCGTAGACATCGTGGCTTGGCTACTTCCAGCCGCTGATTTGGTCTGAAGTGGCAGAGTAATTGGAATTTGTTGTGTTAATTCTACTACCACTCCAGAAGCTTTGGGTTTTTCAGAAATTTTGGGCTCATCGGTCTTGGGACTAGCATGTCCTCCATCGATAACCAAATTTTCTTCATCCTCAGAGGTTGATTGGCCTTCATTAACTGGGAGTTCTTTAGGTGGTGACACATCTACTAAAATTTGTTCCTCTTTAGTATTGTTATGCCAGTCATCACCAAAAGAGTCATCACCAAAGTCACAATCGGCTAAAGCGTCAATCATCACCCGGTCCTCTTCAGAATGAGTAGGATCTTGCACCTTCGGAGAATTTTCATTTCTTCCTGTGGTAGAAAATTCTTCTCTGGAGAGATAGTCACTAGAGTCATGGGGGTTAGTGAAGGGACCGTTATCTCTACCGCAGCAAGTACGTTGGCGGGAATACGTACCGTCAAAGCTTCTGATCTCGAGGCTTTTACGGTGGTGGTAGAAGGCTGAACATCCGCTGAAGTAGCCACTGCAAAGAAAGAAATCAATTTAATGTATATCTTTGAGAGGAAAAATATATATTAGGGTATATAAAATCTTGATATTACCTTCTTGAGATGTTACATCTTCAGCAGCTACCAGTTTTCTTCTGACTTCTCTGTGTGATGATGCAACCGGTTCTTCAGCAGCTCCAGTATGATCATCTTCCAGATCGATCAAGGTGGTAGATGTTCCTCCCTCTGTAATTCTTCCTTGCTTCTGAATAGAAGAAGGAGTGGTTTCCTTCTCTCTGGAGGAAGAACTGAGAAGCATCTATTTTGACTGAGAACGAGTCGTTCTTGTAGTCGTTGGTTCATTTATAACTAAAGACGTCCTCTTCTTCTTCTCCGGAGCCCTTGGTGAAGCGGGTCTACTATCCAGTTGAGGGAGGATTGTAGTCTCCATAGCTTTTCTTTTCTTTAACTCCTTGGCAGGGGATTTCTCTTTCTGTACTTTTAAAGATACGTCCAGAGGATCTTGAACTTCATCTGGATAATTCTTTAAAATGGAAGCCTCCAGTGGTGGATCTACAGGATCTCTATCCTCTGCATCCCGAAAAGAGTGAGCAGTGTGTTTCTCTAATTTGGATCTCTTCTCACTTGCAAAACTATGTACAGGATGGAAGCTTTCAGTGAATGTATTTGCTGAAGTATAGAAGTTTGGCGTATGTATATAACATACGTGGGCCTTGCTGAAGATTGAAGGGCATAGAGAATATAGCTTTTGTACCCCGGGCATTATAATATCTCCAAGCCCTAGCCCCATCGATCAGAAAACCTTTAGCCTGTAGGCAGGTAGTGGTGTTACCCACATGAAGCTGATCATAGCCAAACTGTCGTGCAAATCGACTCGGCAAGTACGGCTCCAAATAACATTCTTCTTTGAATCGGTAGACCAAATGAGATGGACGGATCGTCTGCAACCATGAAAAGATGGGTGGACTGAGACGGAGTGATTCTGCACTCAGATCCATCAGCTATGGAGGCATAGTCTCGTATCCATGAGGAGGCAGAGTGATTCTGCACCCAGATCCATGATTCAATGCAAATCTGCACTCTGAAAGAGCAGTGTATTGCCAATGAGCGCTAGAGTAGCGTCTGATGAAATCTTTGCTGACACTTCCCATATTAGGGTTCATCAAACAGGGATGGTGAAGCAATAGCCATCCGAATAAATAGGTGAAAGGCATCTCGGTGCGAGAAAAGTCTTGCTTCGCCACCTTGTCATGGAGCATGGTCTACACAAAAGAACGCAATCCTGCGTTCAAGCGGCAGGTCATTGCTGATAGAAGGTCCATCTTATATCCAAAAATAAGACGTACTGCAGCAAACAGAACGCCCCGATGGAACCTGTCAACTGCGCTGGCTCCTGGAACTATGAAGCGTCGCAGCCATAAAAAGAGAAAACCCGCTAGCTGGGCCTCTTTGGACATGGGTCTGTATCCATGTCGATAACTCTGGAGGGTGTCGCCAGCCTTGAACGGATGCAAGTCTTCATCCAGTCTGATATCTCCATGGTTGTGTTGCTCCATCAAATATTGCATGTCGCTTTGGCTGAAAGGTTCAAAGAAACGAGGAGCACATGCTTGACTATCAAGTGGTTTGTCCTCCCATATATGACCCAGGAAAAGTTACGGCATCCACTTGGTTGTATAACAAGTACCTGCAGTGGCACTTTTGTAGAAGAGCGAGCAGATTTTGTAGTGACACAATAGCTCCTGGAAGACGGCGATCATCTGAGAATTCTCTTCCGCCATAGTATCCAATTCTTCATTTGTGGGCACATACTATTCGTATGGATTATCGCCCATTGGTAGATGAGAGAGATATTCCATCTCATGGAGAGCAAATCCTATTTCTCCATGCGGGGTCATGAAAGTCCCAGTGCTTTCGTTATATCTCTCCACTAAAGCCAGAAACATATGAGCGTTCTGGCGAATACCGTATATTAGTCCAGATAGCATTGTAAGATCTAAATCGAGGAGCCTGTCCTTGAACTGATCCAAAATCCAGATAGATAAGCTGCTCCAACGCTTCATATCTGGATTAATCAGACCTGTCATACGCATGCTGCGGTCTGGATATCTTCCTTCAGCCTTTGCAAATGTATTTGATAATATGGGTATTCTGACTGGAAGGAGCAGAGAGGAATCCTCGGGCGGAATACAGCTTGGCTTCAAACCTCTCAAGTGGGTATTGTACTTCTCAGAAGTACTATAAAAGAGGTCCTTGTGCTTCGGACCCATTCTATAACAGATTTTTCCGACTCTTGCCTGCTGGATTGGTGTCAGATCCCATGACATTCTTCTGGGATAGCTTGCAAATTCATATTGAGATAAAGCCATAGACCTCGATATTTCTGTGAGGTATATGACTTTGTCTTCACATTTGAATATTCTTTCCTCTTTTCTTGTCTTGGGCTGGGAAGTCTTCTTAATGGCATCCCCGAAAGGAAGGTAGGTTTCTTATGGACCACACTATCTAGACTTTCTAGAGGTTTTCCGTTCATTAAGCTCAGCAGGGTTTGGTTTTCTTGAGCCATGATGAGGGTCTTTCGTGCTTCAGGACCATCGTACTGAGGGAATGTGACATGAGATAAATTCTTCTTGTACTCCGGGATATTAAATGCTGAAGCAAATCTTTCAGCATTAGGGTCTTCCCTGAGATCAACTGCAAAGAAATACATGAACAAAAGTTAGAAGCAACAAGAGTGTGCAACTTTATAAAGAGCAAATAATTAGGTTGCGCAACATCCTGGGTTGCGCATACAATCAAGTTGTGTAACATCCTGAGTTGCGCGACATTCTGGGTTGTACAACATTTTAGGTTGCGCAACATCCTGGGTTGTACAAAAATTAAGTTGCGCAACATTCTGAGTTGCGCGACAACCTGTGTTGCGCGACATACTGTGTTGCGCGAAACTTAAGTTGCACAACATCTCAAGTTTCGCTACAGGTTGCGCCATAACTTGCTTACAATATTTTTGATTGCACAAAACAACTGAGTTGCGCAACAGCATGCACAACACGGTTTGTAAGAACGAACAGTGCTCAAATAAAGCAACCACACCCTAAGAAAGGGGTGGCAGAGTTTGTGATGCGCCAAACACTCTAAGAAGAGGGGCGCAAGTCAATTTCATCCTCCATAGGTCCAATTTGTTCGTTCTTGATCACTTCCAGAGCTGGTTTGCTGTCTCTCGTCGAGAAGAGGGTGGCACATACTGTGACGCGTGGGTCGACAGGGCACGAATCGAAGGGGCGGCGATGCTCTTTCCTTTGTCGACAGCGGTCTTCTTGGGGGCCATGTCGTCGAGGAAATAGTCAGAGAAGAGGGTTGCAAGAGTTCAAAGTATTCTCTCAGAAGATTAAAGTGAAAGTAAAGAGTTACAGTCGGTTAAACAAAGGGTTATTTATAGCCTAAAGACAAAATCCTAACAGTCACCCTAAGTTGCGCATAAAAATCGTAACAGATCGCAACAAACTGCGCGAGATAGGCACAACTTGACTCAGTAATTGTCATAATTCAAAGTATTTCGAAGTTTTGTACATTTCAAAATTCGAAAACTTTGAAGGGGGTCTTGTAGAGCCTAAAATCAAGTTGCGCCATGTTTTTACTGCTCAGCAATCAAGTTGCGCCCCAAAAATCAAGCTGCGCCACTGTTATGAAGCTCAGAGATCAAACTGCGCTACTGATCAGGTTGCGCCATATATCAGACTGCGCCCAATTAGATTACGCCAAAGTCTATGTAGCACCTGACAAATAATTGCCATCATTAACTGACAGCACTGACAACTGACAGCACGATAAACGAAGAAAATCTCTTTGAATCTCACAAAACGTGGCGCTCGAGATGATTTGATGATAGTTGTTCTGCGCACTCTGTGAGTTGCGCCTAGGCACAATCTGAACAAATTTTCCTCACACATTCAAATGCTGCCACGTGCCTATGCACTGAGTTGTGCCTAGGCGCAACCCAGTCAAGCGCAGTTTGACTCGTTGACCAAAGCTCGCGCAACTTAATAAAGTTAAGGCAACTTATGTTCTAAAGCAGGATGACGTGGCGCACATGCTATCTCTCAAAACGTGTCCACTGTAAAACCCCTAATTTTTTAAATTTTTTTTATTGTTATTTTAAAAGACTTAAAAATAAATTTATGTAATTTATGATTTTTTTATTAGTAGAAATGACCTTAGCCATTGTTGAGTTTTGGAGCACTAGACAACAATGACTTTTAGCACGGGAGTTGTAACAATGTGCCTTGACTAGTATATTAACCATGCCAGAGGAAGCCTAGCCATGGTGATGTCCAAACTAGGAAAACCAGGCCAAGTTGTGAATTGACTCATTTAAATTATTTTAATAAGATATTATTTTATATATTATTTTTAGATGACCCGGTTGGGCCAAACCAGTCCGAACTAGGCCCGGACCAAATTTAAGCCCAGGTAGGCATGTGGTGGGACCAAGTTGGCTATGTAGACATATTTTATGTACGTAGAAATATTTCCTAAATTAAATTATTTTAGAATTTTATGTACAATTTCTAATTATTTAATTATGTGTACAATTATTGGTATTTTTATTATTAAATAATATTTTATAAAATTGTACATATTTCTGGACCCGGATAAGGTGTGCGGTATAAGTCCATCCATTGGGACGATTTTATTATTTTATTATTACTTAAGTTATTTTGGAGAAAAAAATATGTTCATTCTATTTAAATATTATTATTATTTTGAGTTGGTTTATTGTGAATGGAATTTATATGGATGTAGATCTATTTTAAATCTATACCTCTTTGGCTATGTGCATTCCCTGTTCTTTGGATTTCCTCTTTTTTGGCTCTCTATCTCTCTCTCTCCTCTATCTCTCTCTCTCTCTCTCTCTCTATCTCTCTCTCTCTCGCTTGCCCCCGCATATCCCCTCCCCGCCCCGCCCGCCCCGCCCGCCCCGCCCCGCCCCTCTCTCCTCACCATCTGGCCGCCCCTTTTTTTTCCCACAGCTACAGCAGCTTTTTGGCCGCCCACCTCAAAGCAACAACAGTAGCAACAACAGGGAATACTTATAAGGGCCGAACCCCCTTCTCTCCTTTGCATATATACATATATATATATTAGTGAGAACACCAACCAAACCCTAATACTAATCTCTTCCTCTACCTTCCTCCTCCTCTCTCCTCTCTCCTCCACCCTCGGCCAACCCCTCTCCTGTGCGAGCAAACAGCACCCCGCGACAACGGCAACGGAAACAACAACGACAACAACATCAACAGAATTTAAAATCAAGGTACCTAACTTTACCGTACGATTTCTCTCTCAGTTCTTGTTCATTTTTGATTCCGTAAATTCGTGTAGAAAGCCCATATGACCCTCTTCGAGATCCCCCAGGTGGATCTCGACATGGCCATCCAACTTGCTCAAAAAATTGAGACAAAGTTGGAGAAAAATCATTTTTTTGGAATAGTAAAACTGTTTTAAAACATCAACCTCGGCCACTTTTCTTTTCGTACATTAAAATTTTGTAGAAACTAATTTAAGGCAATCAATGACAACATAACCAGATTGTAACGCACCTTCTGGAATCACTTTTCATCTATTATGTAAAAAGTTACACCTTGTTAAGTTCACGAAAAATTATAAATTCTGTTTTCAAAAAGTAGAAAAAACACCCGATACGACGTTCGTCCCGACAAACCGGATGACGTGGTCGCGCACTATATGCATCGAAAGGCGCGTATGGATGTTGTCAATGTGTGGGAACGGACGAACCCATTTCGTTGCATGTGCGTGACGAAATCAGTGTGTATCCGTCGAGATACCCCCGTATCGACCTTTTGCAAACTTGGTCATAACTTCGTGTACAGTCGTCGGATTGAGACGAAACTTGCGCCAACATGACCGTATTATTTTTCTGGTCCTGTATGTCAAGTTTGGTTCAATTCTGAGAAGGTTGACGGACAATATTTTAGCAGGCCCACAATCCTACTCAACGGGCAATTTTGTGCACAGCCCTGAATCCAAAATTGGACATAGCGTTGGGTTCGTCTCATCAAAACAAATCTGTAGACATGTAGTTTACAACTTTAGAGTCCGTAGATATGGCACGCATTTCGGTGCAAGGCGGGTCCAACGGTGGACATCGTTTTGACCCAAAATTATAATTTACCCCGGTTCCAGAATTTGACTTTTGGACAGGCATTTCCTAGGCATATCTTTTGTTCCAAACTCGTTCGTATATTTGTTGCAGCATCCGGAGTCATCTGCAGGATTTGGCTTTTCTTGATTCATTTATTTGACGGTTTCAGCTACTGGATCATTTTCTTTTGCACATAACCTCAGGCAAGATACCTGCCATATTTACTGCTTACATTTAGTTGCATTTTATTTCAGTTATTGTATATATATTTCTTGTTTATTATTTTCTTCTTGCATGTGGACTTAGAGTTAAGAGACTACCGTCAACTTAGTGTATCTCATTAAACTTGTCACGATTGTATCATGAGTTGTGTGTGAGTTGTGAGTATCATATAGTGGTCACTTGCGTGTTGGCTGATCACCGTGAACATGCATAGGAATAACTGTCAATAGATGCATGTTAGAAGACTTGACAGTTATTGAATATAAATCGTGTTGTAGAAACGACAAGTGTTGTGTGTCGTGGTTACGATGCATGTATAGTATCATTGGGGAGGGGACAGCTACTAGAGTAGGGGTACATTTACTTTTTACACATTTATGGGTGATAGTGACTCGATGAGCGCTACTTGCTGCCCGGCGATAGTGCCTCGGATGTGCGCTACTTGACAGCCACTCTTGATTACTTGCGTGAATCCTTACAGCCCCTGCGTAGAACGTTGTCCTCAAAGTGCATATTACTTATTTGGTTAGGGACCCTGTTATGTTGTAGTTTTATAGTATTTATATTTGCAGTTATAATGGCATGTTCTTCCTGTATCTTGTTACGTCCCTCTGAGGACCTGGTTATCTCTCCAGGTGTGTGCTTCTGTAATATTTGCAGGAGTTCTAGTCGAGGCCGTGATCTTCTCCATCCTTTCAAAGATGATTACACTTGGCTTGTCTTATTATTTCATCTATTCCTTCTTGTACATTTTATTTGAGATAGTTGGTAGTGGACTTTGTCTCTGCCCAACTTTTGTACAAATTATAATTCTGTGTTGATTCCTATTTTATATTGATTCTTTTATTGTGGATGAGATTAGTATTATGGATTACTGTATTTCACAGCTTATGTATACATACGATGGTTCCATATATTGGAGTATACTTCGTATGTATACAACTGACATGGTTATGTACCTAGTCCTAAGTATTTTGGGACTGGGGCGTTACATCCACTACTCTGTACACGACCATGCGCATCTCAATCACATGATGCCACGCGTCTAAATATAGTTAGTACACGTTCGAGTAACTGAATGAAAGTTGGCGCAACCTGAAGTTGGCGCAACTTGAAGTGGCGCAGTTCAACCTCGCGCACATCAGAATAACTGCTAAAACCGTTATTTCCAAAACTCTATAAATACAGTTCAATCATTATCAAGGCAGATATCACAGAGATCAAGAGTTCTTGCAAAAGTGCTGCTGCATTCTCTAGAGGCTCTAGTCTTAAGTTCACATAGTCCAGGGGATAAAGTGATCGTCTTCTGATCAGATTCCTAAAGTTGTACTTCCCCAGAATTTATTATACTTTGTACGATTATTTTTAAAGTTTGGAATAAACTTTTTGTTTTTGCAAATTATATATATATATATATATATATATATATATATATATATATATATATGACCAAGCTGCTATATTATTAAAACCCAGCCGAACAAGTCGGCCCAAAACGCCACGACCCCGAACCGTGTGGGCAGGGACAAAAGTCCTACAAAAAGACAAAGGTAACAAAAAGCAAACTAGAGCTAAAACTAATAGAGATCCCAAAAATGAACCCAGCTCACACCTGGGCCTCCCTCCGTCCTGCTCCATACGCACGAACGCCGGGTCCCCACTTCCGGAGTGTACACAGTTGCAAAGATCTTTGTTGATCTGTCTTTTAATTTCTTCAATCAACCCGGCGCCTGCCACCCCTTCCCCTCGTACCTCGTCTTGTTTCTATTTTTCCAGATCACCCATATGATGGCCGCCACTATTGCCGAGAGGAGATGGGATTGCAGACTGTTCCACCAGTAGCCCAGACGCGACATGAGCGACTCACCCCCCCGAGCTCCAGCCCATCAGCTGATCAAAGTAATCCCAAATCCTAGTCGCCAACTCGCCACAGGCAAGGAGATGCCCAATCGTTTCTTCTTACAGTCTTGCAACAATTGCAGCGAGAAGCCAACCGAAATCCCATTTCTTGACGGTCTCGTCGATAGGCAATTTATCTTGAAGATGTCTCCACATAAGGATTGACCATTTGGACGGCACACAAGAGCTCAAATGCGGTAAGCGAGGGGGTCCTAGCCTGCCTTATCTCTAGACACTGACCATGCCGAGGCGATAGAGAATTGGTTAGACTCGAAAGCGGTCCAGACGTGTTCGTCTCTCCCCGCAGTGATGGTGATCCCCGAGCCAGTGATAGCCTGTGCCGCAACCACCCCAAACTCCTCGACACAATCAGCCCAGTCCCAGTGATCCTCATTCCACAACTGACGAATGGTAATTCTTCCAACTCTCCTCCCAGCGGCCCGTCCTCCAGCCACTGCGATGCTACCGCATCCGAGGAATCGTCCCTGACCTGAAGACGAATCAACCTCTCCCCGAGGTCCCTGCCCGCTAGCATCCTGCTCAGGCCGTCGAGCTCCTTGTTTGGACTGAAGCCTCCGGCCAGGGGTCCTCTTAAAGTATTTGTTCTGCATGAAGGAAGCCCACAACGAGTCTTGTGTCTGAACTTTCCATTATAACTTCATGGAGAAGGCGTTGATAGTGTCTATGAGTTTTCTAACACCGAGGCCGCCTTCCTCCTTCGTCCTGGTGATGGAGGCCCAACCGATCCAGTGGTGTCTATCTTGGATGCCCCAAAGGAAGGAGGCAAGGATGCCTTTCACCTATTTCAATATGTGTTTCGACGGGTCGCAGGTAGCTAGCATACACATAGGAATCGAAAGAAGGACGTGTTTGATTAACGTCAATTTACCTCCCGGAGATAGCAGTTTGTGCTGCCACCCGTCAACTCTCATTTTAATCTTGGTCACCAGGGTCTCAAAGTTCCTTCCTGTCCGACGCCCCGCTGTCATAGGGCAACCGAGGAATATAAAGGTGTGTGTTCGACCGAGAATCCCGAGGATGCTTCCACCGCCACCATTGCGTCCACCTCAATGGAATGGTGCATAAAAGCCTTAGATTTGTTTCTGTTGATCCTCTGTCCTGAAGTTTTTTTGGTACCTGTCGAGGATCGTGCCAATGTACTCCAGCGTAAACTTCTCGAGGAGAAGATAAGCAAGTCGTCCGCGTAACTGACATGTGACACCGCTCGACATCTCGGAGGTATATAGAACTTGCCGAAGTTTCTTATGTTGCCTGCGGCAATCAAATTTCTGCTGAGACCCTCTGCAGCCAAGAATATATATATATATATATATATATATATATATATATATATATATATATATATATAATAGATGATGAGGATGCGGTCTCGTAGGAGACGAGTGGCAGCCCCCTTGCTCGTCTCCCCCTCCCCTCCTCCTCGTCTGGCAGGTCGGTTGGCCCGTTTGGCTGGTCGGCCTGCTGGGGCTGGCCGCGCCACCAAGCTTCTTCCCCCCCCGGCGGTCTCCTCTCTCCCCCCCGGCCGGGCTCCTTCGGATGGACAGAAGCCGGCGCATTTTCCACGTGCGGCTACCCCCCTCCCCCTCCGCCCCCACCCTCCTTGGCTCCGTCGCCATTCTCGTGTCATCGGCACCGTCGGGCTCGACGTAGTAAGCCCGGTGCTACCCCTACGACAACCCCCCCCCGGGTACCCCCCGGCCATTTCCCTCCCCCCGCCGGGGCCGGGCCTAGCCCCGCTAGGCCAGCCTCCCTCAGCTCCGGTACGCCCTCTGCTCGTCGCCCCCCTGTCACGCCCGATTCCGTCGAATCGATAGTTGTCCCTCGGGCGTGATGCCGTGCGAACCTAATTTGTGATCGCACAAGGCATAGTCATAAGGTAATCCGAGACATGAGATCTAAGAGAGTATGCAGACAAATTGAATCACATATTAAGTAAAGAAACTTTGATCTTTATTGATAATGAACATCAATTACAGACTCTAGTACATGACTCATGCCGCGCAGGCTACAACATGACTCAATTACAAAAGAGTGCCGATGAGATAGTCGTTCCATACATTGCTCACATCCTTCAAAATAAACAAGTACTCCAGTGACCTGGATGGGAGGGACGCTGAGCCATCTTCCTTGGACAGTCGAGAGCCTTCAAAAGTAGAGTCGCAGAAAAAGTCTTCGTCGTAGAGAAAGTCTTTCGTGCCACGATTTTTTTGATTCTACACTATTATGACAATCATTCATTTTACTTCACATATTGAGTTTTGAAGTAGAGGGATGAGGCGAAGGAGGTCAGCCACTCGCCTTAGCCTTGCTTCAAGCGAACGACCCATTGGCTGCGCTGACGTCGCCTACGCGATCACTGCAATCGCATAAGCAACCGATTAGAACACTGTGTAATTCAAGAATTTCGATATGAATGAAGCTCGAAAATGCAAGTCACAAAAATCCATTCGAAAACATTCACGAAAACCAAAGCCAAAGCCAATTCAAGTGCGGCATGAAAATCAGAGCAACGGGAGGTCTCTCCGACTCAGCCGCGGAGCCAATCCTCGAGGCGTAACCCGCTGAATATGGGACTTGGTTCCGAAGAAGCCATTCCATAACATGGAATGGATCTTAATTCAACCGTTCCCGTTCGATCGACTCGGTCGATTCTGACCTATCGGTTCCGACCGAATCAATAGCGACAGTGTTCCTTTCTGACGCACCCCGTGGACGAAAATGGGACACGATGTAGGGACAGGCACTACACCATAACCAACTAATAAAAATTTTCGTCCTCGAAACTTAAGGATAGAACCTACCTCTACGAGAACAATGAAGAAATTTCTCCTTCATTTCGATTCAAGCTCCTACGTCGAATCTTCGATCGAATGGTTCCTCCAGAGGATCGGACGAGAGGGATCGATCGATTTGCAGCAGCTTATCCTTGTGTTCTAAGATTTGAACTGGCTCTTCAATGTAGGATAAGTCAGACTTTAGCTCCAGCTGGCCAAAATCTACCACGTGGCTCGGGTCGTGCACGTACTTCCGCAGTTGAGAGATATGGAAGACATTGTGTACACCTTCAAGCGCCGACAGTAGGCAATTTTATAGGCCACTGGGGTGACCCGCTCGAGTATTTCGAACGGCCCAACGAATCTCGGACTCAATTTTCCTTTCGCGCGAACCGAGTAACTCCCCGCATGGGCGACACCTTGAGAAATACGTGATCGCCTTCTTGAAACTCGAAGGGTCGACGATGAATGTCCGCATAGCTTTTCTGACGACTCTGCACGGTCTTTAATCTTTCCGAATGAGCCGAATTTTCTATACGGTCTGTTCTACCAGTTCCGGACCGAGAATCTGTCGCTCTCCGACTTCATCCCAGCAAATGGGTGATCGGCACTTGCGTCCATACAAGGCTTCATACGGTGCCATTTGAATGCTGGATTGATAGCTATTGTGTTATGTAAATTTGGCCAGAGGTAGATGATTGTCCCAGCTTGATTTAAGTCAATTGTGTAGAGTCGTAGCATGTCTTTGAGAATCTGATTGACGTGCTCCGTTTGGCCGTTGGTCTGAGGATGGTAAGCTGAGCTGAACTGCAACTTGGTACCTAGTGCCGACTGAAGGCTACTCAGAATCGCGACATGAACCGTAATCCGATCAGAGACGATGGATACTGGAACTCCGTGCATCCGTACTATCTCATCAAGATATATTTGCGCCAGGCGATCAACGCTCCAAAACTTTGATGGCAATAAAGTGCGCTGACTTGGTTAATCGATCGACGATGACCCAGATGGTATCATTTATTCCCGCAGCGTCTTCGGCAGACCAATAATAAAATCCATGCACACTACTGCCACTTCTATTTCGGAATCGCCAGATTCTGTATCTCCCCGCCCGGTCTCTGGTGCTCAGCTTTTACCTGCTGACAGGCCATGCATTACGATACGAAAAGTGCCACATCTCTTTTCATCCCGTGCCACCAGAAGTTTTGCGAGGTCCTTGTACATCTTCGTGCTGTCGGGATGCAAGGTGTACTTCGCGTAGTGCGCCTCCGACAATATCTCCTTTCTAAGTTCTGAATCATCCGGAACGCATAGCCTACCCCTCAATCGAAGCATACCGGTCTCGTCTTCCGCAAAGTCGATCGTCCTACCCGTAGAGATTAGCTCTCACATCTTCTTCAGGTACGGATCGTCCTTCTGAGCGGTCTTGATCCTTGCTTGCAAACTCGGCTCTAACTGTAACTTTGCCAACTGCACATTCCGAAATCGGACTCGGAGTTCGATGCCCATCTTTTCTAGGTCACGTAGCAGTCTGCGGTCGATGGATAGCGAGACAATGTACTTCCGACTCAAAGCGTCCGCCACATAATTTCCTTTTCGACGTATAGTCGATAGTCAAGTCATAATCTTTGATTAGTTCCAGCCAACACCTTTGCCGCAAGTTTAGTTCCTTCTGCATGAATAGATACTTGAGTCTCTTGTGATCGGTATAGATCGTGCACGCCACGCCATAAAGATAGTTACGCCATAATTTTAATGCGAACACAATCGCCGCTAACTCCAAGTCATGCGTGGGATAGTTCTTCTCGTGTACGGCTTTAGCTACGGAAGCAAAAGATATCACTTTGTTCTGCTGCATCAGCACACACCCCAAGTCCTGCCCGGACCCGTCGCTAAATATCTGAAACCCTCAGTCCCTTCTGGAAGTGCGAGTATCGGACGAGACGAACCGTTGCTTCAACTCTTGGAATGCAGCTTCGCAGTCGTCTAACCATTCAAATGCAACTCCTTTCTGGGTGAGACGAGTCAGAGGCGATGCGATCTTCGCGAAGTCCTTCACAAAGCGTCGGTAGTATCCCGTAAGCCAAGGAAACTTCGAATCTTGCGGACGACGCTGGCCGTTTCCAATCGACAACAGCTTCAACTTTCTTTGGGTCGACCCAATCTTCAGCTGAAATGATGTGTCTGAGGAATACGATACTGTTCAGCCAGAATTCACATTTGCTTCGCTTCGTATATAATTGATTTTCTCGAAGGGTCTGAAGTACGGTCCGCAGATGCTCAGTGTGTTGCTGCTATTCTTCGAGTAGATAGTATATCGTCGATAAAGACTACTACGAACTCGTCGAAGAATGGTCGAAACACCCGATTCATTAAATCCATGAAAGCGGCAGGG
>JANAVB010012021.1:0-63156 GCA_029216955.1 Iris pallida | reverse complement strand
CATATAACATAACCTGGCTGGATCCTTGTGTATTGATTGGGGGTACGGGGGAGTAGAAGTAGACATGTGAATAAACACCAGTAGTATCTTCATTGAATCATTCCGTAGTATCTTCATTGAATCATCCCAGGCCATTTACATGTTCATGTTGTACTCTGACTCACTAGTCACTGCTAGTCCTCTATGTATAGTAGATATTTCTATTACAGTTCTCTCTGTTTTTATACTGTACTTCTTTCAGTACTTGTATCTTACTTTACTGTATGTTTATATTTTCTAACCTGCTATGAATTGTTGAGATGTACTGTGCTCGCTCCTGTCCTGGCTGGACCTGTTGATAAATTTTACAGATAGCCTGGAGGTTGCCTGCTAGCCTAGAGGAGACAGTAGAGGTTGCATAGATAGCTAGGGTTTTTGCTTATAGTTTATTTTCAGTCATCTTGAGTTGTATTTATGGATTACTGTATTTTGGTTTTGAGATGTATTCTGAGTTTGTATCTTAGACACTTAGACTTCTATCTGTTGTATCTTTTTTCGATTTCATGTTTTATCTATCTTCCTTTATGCTCTACCTTAGATGTGATTGAGTTTATATTCTGCTATGTCACCCCCATTCGGGGAGTAAACTGTTTAGTCTTATACTGTTAGATGCATTGAGACCTAGGACAGCGTTCTACCGCCGACACTGCGGCGTAGGCTGGGCGTTGTTACGTTCTCGTGCCCTAACTCTAGGGTGCGGGTCGTGACAGTGGAATTCACCGTTGATCTAGTTCCCGGTACTTTTCCTATTTCTCGAGGATGCTACAGAGTCAACCCCAAGGAGGCTAAGGAGATGAAGGACCAGATTATTGAACTGAAGGCCCAGGGATTTATCAGAGATGAAGCTTCACCCTAGGGAGCACCAATTTGTTCGTGCCCAAGATGGATGGAACCGTACGGATGTGCATCGACTACGGGCGCTGAAAAACATCACCAACAAGAACAAGTATCCTCTGTCCCGGATCGATGATCTGTTTGATCAACTAAGTGGAGCTAAGGTATTCTCGAAGATAGATCTTCGATCTGGCTACCATCAAATCAAAGTCAGAAAGGAGGATATTCCAAGGACGGCGTTCAACACCAAATATGGATAATATAAATTTTGGTCATGCCGTTTGGATTGACTAATGCCCTGCAGTTTTCATGAACCTCATGAACAAGGTCTTCCATGAATACTTAGATCAGTTTGTTGTTGTCTTCATCGATGACATTCTGATCTATTCGAAGACCGAAGAAGAGCATGAAGAGCATCTGAGAAAAGTTCTAGAAACTTTAAGGAGGGAGAAGCTCTATGGTAAGCTATAAAAATGAATTTTTCTTAGACAAGGTGGATTTTCTAGGCCATGTTGTCACAGGAGAAGGAATTTCGGTGGATACAAAGAAGATAGCTCCTATTGAGACGTGGACTACACCAAGTTCAGCTGCAGAAATTAGAAGCTTCTTGGGCTTAGCTGGCTACTACCGAAAATTTGTGAAGGATTTTGCCAGGATTGCTGAGCCAATGACGAAGCTCACCAGAAAGAATAAAGAATTTGTTTGGTCCGAAGATTGCTAGTCAGCATTTGAGGAACTGAGGAAGAGACTTACAACGGTGCCAATACTTGTGATACCCTCAGGTACCGGCAGTTTCTCAATTTACAGTGATGCTTTATGTAAAGGATTGGGCTGTGTTCTTCAACAAAACAAGAAAGTAATTGCTTACGCATCTAGGCAATTACGGACTCATGAAAAGAAATATCCCACATATGATTTGGAGCTTGCAGCGGTTAAATTTACTTTAAAGTTGTGGAAGCACTACATCTATGGAGAGAGAGAGTGAAATATTCACAAATCACAATAGTCTTAAATATATTTTCACTCAGAAGGAGCTGAACATGCGAAAGACACGATGGCTGGAACTGATGAAAGACTTCGACATCGACCTACAGTATCATCTGGGTAAGGCTAATGTTGTTGCAGATGCACTTAGTCGATACCCGATGGCAATACTTTTGACCAAGGAGCGACAATTGCTGAAAGACATAGAAAATCTTAGACTGGAGATTGTAATGCCCGAAGAGGAAATAAAGAAACTGGAAAGAGAAGCCATTGTACCAGGAGCTGATTCATCAGTGATGCAGTTGCAAGTGCGTTCAAGTCTGATAGACAGATTCAAGGAGACACAATTCCAAGACGAGACACTTTGCAAACTCAGAGATCAAGTGCTGGCAGGAACACTTGAAGGATTCTCAATCACTAGCGATGGAGTACTAAGGCATGGAACGAGGCTTTGCATACCAACTGGCGAACTGAGAAACGAACTGATGCAAGAAGCACATCAGTTGCAGTATTCCATACATCTAGGAGCTAACAAAGTCGGAATATGCGTAGTAGTGTAGTGTGGTGGTACGGAATAAAGAAGGATGTTTCCAGGTATGTAGCTAGATGCTTAATTTGTCAACAAGTGAAACCTAGCAGACAGAGACCCGCAGGACTATTGCAGCCGCTAGACATTCCGGAGTAGAAATATGAACATATAACGATAGACTTTGTGTCAGAACTGCCTCGATCTCAAGGAGGAAAGGACGCCATTTGGGTTATTGTGGAACGACTGACGAAGTCAGATCACTTTATTCCCTTCAAGGTTGGTCTATCCACCAAGAAGTTGGCAGCATTATACATGCAGCATATCTACCAGATTCATGGAGTTTCGGTAAGTATCGTATCTGACAGGGATACCAGATTCACCTCTCATTTCTGGAAGAGCTTGCACGACAGTTTGGGAACACAATTAAAGTTTAGCACCGCCTACCATACCCAGACCGACGGACAATCGGAGAGAACAGTCCAGACGCTAGAAGACATGCTGAGATCTTGCATCATAGAATTTGGAGACTTTTGGAAAAACTACTTGCACTTGGTAGAGTTCTCTTACAACAACAGCTACCAAGCTAGTATCGGTATAACTCCGTTCGAAGCACTTTATGGATGTCGTTGCTGCACTCCACTTGCTTGGAATGATGTAGGAGAAAGAGTATTGGTTGGGCCTAAGATGGTGACCGATGCAGCAGAGAAGGTACAAATGATTAGAGACAAGCTCAGGATTGCTCAAGACAGACAGAAGCATTGGGCCGATAGCAGTCGCCGACCACTGGAGTTTGAAGCAGGAGATAGTGTCTTTGTCAAGATCTCCCCCATAAGAAGAACCATTTGCTTTGGAAGAGCTGGGAAGCTTAGTCCCAGATACATCGGCCCATTTGAAGTTTTGAGCCGAGTCGGAGAAGTAGCATACCGATTAGCTCTACCAGCTAATCTTGAAGGTGTGCATAACGTCTTCCACGTTTCACAGCTCAACAACTATATTTTAGACCCGAGCCACATCTTGGATCATTCGGAACTGGAAATTGGATCCAGCTTCACAATGCCAGAGAAGCCAGTGGCGATATTAGACAGAGGAGAGAAGAGGACCAGGAATTCTGTGACGCCAATAGTCAGAGTTATGTGGCGGCACAACTCCCCAGGCGAGTCTACCTGGGAGCGGGAAGACGAGATACGGGAGCAGTTTCTGTATCTGTTTGAAGCTTGAGGTAACTCCTAACCCTGCCTTTAATTTCGAGGACAAAATTTCCTAAGGAGGAAAGCTTGTAAAACCCAAAAATTATTTTCCTAAAATATAAATATTAAAGTTAAGTTTATTGGCAATTATAATTATATCAAAATTGGTTTTAGAAATTAATATTTAAAATTTTATTTTATATATATGTATAAAGGTTTTATATATAAAAGGTTTTTATTTAAAACTCATTTACTCTTTTAACTCTCTCTCTCTCTCTCTCTGTACCCGACCTCCAGCCGACCCTTTCCTCCCCTTTTCCGTTCAAGACCGCTGGGTCCCCTAAATTTCTGTAACCGCCGGCGACCCTTCCCTTTCTGTAACCCCTAGCCTCACTTCCTATTTAAACCCTTTCTCAAACCCCTTCATCACCATCTCCATCACCAGCACCCCTGCGACATGCCCTAGCCGCTTTCCTCCTGTTCGGAGCCAAGCCCTAGCTCCGGCCGTCCGATCCGCCCCGACGCCAGTGCCCCTCTCTGCGACCTCGGCCAGCGCCCGAGCCCGGCGACCCCCTCGCGGCCACCTCCCATCTCTGCCGACCCTGTGCGTGCCTCCGCCGCCCGGCCCGACCGCCGTCTCCCTGTTCCCGTGCTCTGCGACCCCGCGACAGCGCTGCCCGCTGTCCACCGCTGTTCCGAGCATCGATTCGTTGTTCGAATACTGTTTTGATATTCCCGAGTTTATCCCGCGGCTCTCCGACCAACGGATATTAGGTAATTTTTGATTAATCACAGTAGTTCGTCCCTTCCGTAGAGTCGATGATGACACGATCTCCGATCCCGCTATGGGAATCGGCTCGATTTTTGCGGTAATGGTTTCGGACTTTCCGAACTCTATTTCGGAATGATTTTATAGTCTGGTTAGGAGAGTTTGTGCTGTAATTTTTGGTTCTGGCTTATTGTTATTTGGGATTGATATTCATTTTTTGATTGTTGTTTTGGTGTTCCCTGATTCGGGATGTTCTTGTTGGTGTTTGTGCTGTATCGCCAATGTGGCTAGATCATCCTAGTTACAAAGGAGATGCTGCCCGATTTTTCAAAATTATTTTAAAAACCTTTTTGGTTTATTTCTCGAGTTCGATTCCTGAAATTTGACGGTTTTGTGTTGGTTGGCTTTCGGATACCACTTTCGGGTGACGACCGTATCGGTCGATGGGCCCTAGCGAAATATAAACGGAACCGGCATTTTCCGGACGTTGAGGCATAATCTAAACACAACGTGAGATTGCATGACCAAGTCTAAGAATTACCTTATTTTATACTTTTATAATTAAATTATTATTTAGAACTTGTTACTGGCCTATAGTATTTTGGGTGCAAGGCCTCGGTTTTTTGATTGGACTGTTTCACTGCATTCAAAGCTCGCCTCAGGTATTTTTATTAAATTTATGCAATAAATTGTAAGGGCATAAGCCCAGCTTTTAATTTTATTTTCTGCGGCCATGTATTTGTGTAGTGTAGATTTTCTATTTCTTTTCTGGAATTGTTGATTTCGTAGTAGGCGCATAATTAAAAAAAATGTTATTAATTATTTTATATAAGAAAAATTAATAAGAGTTCCTCACATTAAGATAAAATGAATAAAGATTTCTAATAAACAACTTTTTCTCATTTAAAGAAAAGTTTAGTTTTTGCATATATATATAAAAATACAAAGTTTTGCAAAATAACCAAAAATACAATTTCCCCAATTAATCAGTAAATTGGTTTTGCTATGTTAATTGACAACGAATGTAGTTACGATGTTAGATGGTTTCGGTAGTATAATTAACAACTTAAAACTGGTCTAGGACTGCTTTTAGAGATTGTAACTAGCACATCTAGTGATGGCTTTATTTTGCTTCTAAGTTAGAGTTCTCAAATTGTAGGATTTCAAGGACATACTTGACTTTTTTCCCCGGTACCGACATCTCAATCCATTCACTGAACAAACGCAAGTATGGTTATGTTTTCTAGCATTTTAATTAGTAATTGTTATCTTGCATACTTAAACCACATTGCTACGCGGAACTCTCTCCCAGGGTTCAACTATTGATTGTGGGGACATTGGGGGAGTAGCGTAGCGTTTATGACCAACACCCTCATATTGCATTATTGTGCGAGCTAACCCCTCTTACACACGGGGATAAGCAATATCGCATCGCTAGGATGCTATTGTACAACCCAAGCTGGTCATATATGTTACCTATTCAAATCACATTATTTCAAATATTGAATTGGTAAAAATTGCCAGAAAATATTATTCAAGTATTTCAAACTGTTTAAACTTGCATATTTTGTTATTATTTGAAATGTTAGATATATACTCGTACTTTGCTCCTTTCCTGACAGGATCCCCCCAGGTAACATTGATGATGCTGAGCTATTGTTCAATAGCTATTATGATCCTGTGCTGTATCTTGCGGTGCTCCTAGAGTCCCACTTAGAAGACACAGATCCTGAGACCGATGAGCCGGGCATCTAGATAGTTGTTATCTTTATTTCTAGTTTCTTTATGTTTGGAAATGAAGACTTTCCATTTTAGACATTTTATTTTCAGATGTATTTCTTTGTGTTGAATAATTAAAGTTTTTTTTAATGTTCGTAAATTTAATGTTGGGACAAAATGTATATATGTTGTTGAGATTACCTACATATAGAAACAGCTTACTGCCACCGCCTCACAACGGTGCAGGCTGGGCATGATCCGATTCGACCCAACAATTTGGGATCGGGTCGTGACAGGACCTATCTATATGAAGGTCGCTAGCGACACGCCATCATGGACCATCTTACAGCCGAACGGCTAACTCAAAATGGAATGCGAATCCATGGAAGGTTTTTCGTAACACTGTGCAACTAATTCATCACCATATGATTTTGACATTTTTTCAGTGGGCGGTAGCAAGCCCCTACTGCAAGTCCTGAAATCCCAATGTCAGTACGTCGACACCATCCTTGTTCTCCCTAGGATGAATAGGGTACGTGGCCACGAATTACCGTTCTGGGAACTACCTTGTATAGAAGTTGTCTATGACCATGCAAGTATATGCAACTTATCTAAGAAGAAAACATATAATGCATGATAAGAAAAACTAAGTAATTCATCCACCATTCTCATTCGTATTGCCATCTTGCAATCTTTCCAGGGTCATGGCGTAATCAACATTTTACATTGGCGACGGGATATTAGAACATTGTTACCTAATCCCTTCGCCACATCTTTAATACCATACATCTTTCCAACCAGCTCAATGTACTCACCGCCCAATCTTTTGGGACTTAGCATATGTTTTAGTATGCATTCATTCAGACGTAATTCAAGCATACTCAATGCCCAGTTCTTGGGTCTTAACATCTGTGTTACCATCTATTCATCGAGCTAAGACTGGACATACTACCGCCCAAATATTTGGGACTTTGATCCACCTGTCTTGTATTTCATCGCAACATCGTACAAGCATACAATTTATCTAGAAATAATAGTTTATGCTCAGGTTATTATTTATCTTTCATTATCTTTTTGAATTCCATGCAAGGTGTTATTGAGCAACTCAACAAGAAACATAGCATACTTATCCTTATTTTAAGCATGAAGCTAAAGAATCTTCGAAGGGTTCAACACTACTTACATTTATAAGACGATTCCTGCCACAATCATATAGCCTTCCAAGCGATCATTCGCATATTCCAAAGTCCAACAAGGCTTCATCGAACCAACCATCCATTATAAGGCATCTTGCGGGTCGGGCCACTACAGATACAACCAAGAGGAAGGTATCGACTACGATGAAACCTATGCCCCAGTTATGAGATTAGAATCCATTCGCATGTTATGTGCATTTGCATGTTTTCGTAATTTTAATTTTTTCAAATGCATGTAAAGAGCACATCTCTTAACGGTTTTTATAAAAGAAGAAGTTTATATAGGTCAACCTCTAGGTTTTACTGAATTCAAAAATCCTGATTATGTATTCAAGTTGAAGAAAGCCTTATATGGTTTGAAACTAGCCCCTCGTGCTTGGTATGGCTGTCTAAGCTATTTTCTACTTGATAATGGTTTTTCAAAAGGCAAGGTTGACACTATACTTTTTATAAGTTTTTAATGGTAATTTACTTTTAATTCAGATTTATGTTGACGATATTATCTTTGGATCTACTGATGAATCTCTGTCAAGAATTTTCTAATTGTATGTAGAATGAGTTTGAGATGAGCATGATGGAAGAACTCAAATTCTTCCTTGCATTGCAAATCAAACAAACCAACAATGGGACATTCATCAATCAAGCTAAGTATACAAAAGCTTTGCTAAAGAAGTTCGATCTGGAATCCGTAAAACCTGTTAGCACTCCAAGGGAAACTTCAACCAAGCATGATATATATGAACAAGGCAAACCAGTCGACATAAGTTAGTATCGAGTTACGATTAATAGTTTACTTTATTTAACAGCTAGTCGCCCTGATACAATGTTTAATATTTGCTTGTGTGAAAGATTTCAAGCTAACCCTAAGGAATCACACCTGTGCGCAGTTAAGCTTATCTTTCGATACCTTAAAGGCACTTCTTCTGTCGGCTTATGGTATCCCAAAACTACGTCCTTTGACCTAACCGGTTACTCGAATGCTGATCTTGCTGGATGCAAAATGGATAGAAAAAGTACTTACGGCATGTGTCATTTCCAAAGTAAGGCTCTAGTCTGTTGGTTTAGAAAAAAAAATTTGTCGCATTATCAACTACTGAGGTTGTGTATATCGCCGCAGAACGTTGTTGTGCATAAATTTTATGGATGAAGCAAACCTTAGAAGACTTTGGTTTACACTACACTCACATACCCATTTTCTGTAACAACACTAGCTTATCAACTTGACTAAGAATCTTGTATGTCATTCTCGTACTAAGAATATTGAGATTCGACATCATTTTTTCAGAGATCATCAAACAAATGGAGCCATAAATCAAGAATACATAGACAGAGAGAATCAATTGGCTGACATCATTACAAAACCTTTAGCGGAAGATTGATTCAATTATTTATGTCGAGAATTAGGAATTTAGATGTCAATAATATTAATTAATTTTATCTTATGAATTATTTTTCAATATGCAAATACTGTTTTTGAGGCAAGCCTACAAAGGGTCTATCTGTTACCACGGCTACGGCTAAAGTGAAACGGTACTTGTCACGCCCCAGAACCAGAATACTGGAGAGCAGGGGACAGACACAGCCAGCTACGTACATTGAAGTGCAACCCACCTCACAATACGGTCACGGCTGTCTAGATGTATGAGGGTTTATCTACAAGCCATCAGTCTCTTATGGTCAAGAACAAGCCTAGTGTCTCAATCTCAAGCAAGCAAGTAATAGTTACAAGATATTAGATCATCAGACATACAAAGTAAGACGACCCAAACATGACATATTCAGATGATCATGAAGGTACTTATACAAATGCAAAGACTAGCAAGAGTTCAAGTCATACATGATCAACCCTAGGATTTGTCAATCATTTTACAGCCCTTAGGCAGACAAAAGTAAGTTTCAATACGAGCTAACACTTGCTTGGCGGCTAAACGTCTCAAAAGAATAATTTACAAGAGAGCGGGGGAGCAAAAGAAGGAATTCACTCGTTGCCAGGGTTACGCCTGACGTTCACCATATGGCTGGATGACTGGTAGATCTTCTGGTGCTACTCTAAAATCTGGCCATACAAAACCAGCTGGGTCAGAACCCAGAATAGCAAGTGCCACAAGGGAGGCTTCACTTAAGAACTAAAACCAGCATATTAGCACATGAGACATAAATGATAACGAACGACAAGAGTTAGAGAAGACAGGGTGATAAACGATAAGATAACTGAGAGACTATTTCGGTAACCAAGTTACAACCCATAAACCAAACAAGGACCGGGGTTGTAACCCTTCACCTGAATAGAGCTTAGTCTCCAATCATTTATCAACAAGAGTAAAGCATAAACAGTAATGAACCGAAGTAATCGTAGACCGGTACCGCCTAGACAAGACTAGACTGGACTCTATCCATCAATCACGGTAAAGCAATGAGTACGGCTTGATACCTTAACTAACTAGGGTTATCACAAGCCTAGTTACTACAAGATGCAATGAGATGTTCTAGCAGTCACAAGTCCTACAAACTATCCAGTTATCCTTCCGTAGGTTGAGAGAGTTGATTAGGTGACTTATGGTGCAACACATGACAGTATGCTGGAAATGTGCCTACTCGTCGGCAGGCTACAAGTCCACTTGAGGCACCCAGATAACGGGATTGCCTGTGACTGGAAAATCTCGTTATGAGCTACTTGATTAATCTAGTCATTAACTTAGTCAGATTCAGTATGAATCCCTGACCATGGTAATCAGAAATCCATGCCCTAATCATGATGCAAGACGGGACATATAGCTTGTGCAGACACAATCAAGAGAAATCACCCATGGTGTCAAGACGAGAGTTACTTGTTACTTGTCAGTAGTGTGCCACCACGGGCCACTATCAAGCTTGTACATGTCATGTTTACTTGTTACTTGTCAAGAGTGCGCCACGACGGGCCACTATTAGAGTTATCATGTCAAGGTGCTTGTCAAGAGTGCGCCTCAACGGGCCACTATTAAGTGTTATCATGTTAAGCCATATTGCCATGTCGTGTTCATGTTTATATTATCGTGCTCGTGCTAAGTTTACTTATATGCCAAGGATTCACTGGTCAAGGGTGCGCTATGACGGGCCACCGAAAGAGTTATCAAGGAGTATACATGTCATGCTAAGATCGTACTTAAAGCCCAGAGTACATACGAAACACAGATAATACATTATACAAGGCCATCATGGAAGATGTCGATCATGCTCAAAGGTAGCAACTTACACTAAGGACCATGGAGGACAAGCATGGGTAAAGCAACACGAATTATCATGGCAAAAGGAAGGGGGCCAGGGACAACATGCACCCAAGGGCAGCATACGCCAGGGCAGCATGAACCCATAAACAAGCATGCGCCCAAAGAAGCATGCACCTGAAGGGAGCATGCGCCTAAAGAGCATGCGCCCAGGGTATTTATACTATGGAAGGGCATGCGTTCAGGAGTGCATGCGCCCACATGATGGTGACAAGGTGCACTGGAAGGGAAGCAAGGAGACTATATTCCATAACTAAGTGGGTGTATACCAAGGGCTATACGCCCAAGCAGAATGAAACATAATGCCTCAGACACATATCAGAAACTATGCGCCCAGGCAGGGGGAAAAGTTTTGGGCGCCTATCAAGAGCTATGCGCCCAAGCAAAAGAAAACAGGGGGCCTTGGGCGCATATATAGGGTTATGCGCCCAAAGGAAAGGTTGTTGTGGGCGCATAAAAAGAGCTATGCGTCCAGCACTGTTCTTCTTCTCCATGCCGAGAGCATGAGTTCATGAAACCATAAACTTTCCAAGTTCATAAATCCCTCAAAACAACACGAAATTGGGACTTTCAAAGGTCTAAATTGGGTAGAACGAAATTCTCCACAACATGGAACAGTCAAAACATGAAAATAATATAGTTTAATAGATAAAAACCCGAGAAAACCAAGATTTGAGTAAACTTAGATCTACAAGATTTTATCCACCAAAACCAAAAATACCAAGTACTAAAGCGTCATAAAACTATGTAAGAAAGACATTGGAACAATAAAACATGAGATCTCTCATGAAGCAAGATTACACTTGCCTAAGGGTTTGGGAGAAAGTAAATAAAGAAAAAAGTAGATGAAGAAATAAATGAAAGTAAAGGAGGGAAGAGAAAGGGGTTGGGTTATATAGAGGGTTCAACATAATGAACCATCTTGACCCAAACCTGTCACGACCCGCACCCGATTTTCGAATACGAGACTTGTCCAAGATAGCCTAGGCCGCAAAGTCGACAGTAGAACGTTGTCACGGCCTTAATGCTCAAAATAACATAAGTATAACATTTATTGCTCATTCACATTTTAAAATTGATTACAACATTTATAACGTTTATATTTAAAGAAAGTACAAGGTTCTTACAATTAATGAAAATGATACCACATCTATCTAATCTCTAGGTTTGGCCTGCAAGTACTGCCATTTCTTCCAATGCTAAGTGAAGCCTCAGTTAACCTGAAAAATATTGGTTTTCAGTCAGGAATGGAATAAGCACACAAACTGACGACAATACGAAAGAACAATAGAATTTACAAGACATGAAAATAACATATGTGAAATGAAACTAGAAAGTAACTAATATCATGGCATGTCTCGAAAGCAAGTAACTCTATAACATGATATATCAACTGGAGAAAACATATAAATGGGATGACACGACAATTGGTGAAGAAAAAAAGGAAAGACAAGTAGAAGACAACTATCTATGTGTTTTGAAATATCAGTTTCGACATGTGAACGGCTAGGGGTAAATCAGGCACCCTGTACGTGTCGTGTGCAGCTACTATTTTCTACGATAGATACGAGGGATAGTTCTTGGTAGTCCACGTCTACTAAATATTTTTCCTCCCGACTAGTACTCATGGACTCGAGCAAATCACGAATCACGACAATAACTAAATATACTAGGTTGAGATCCATGACACTAATCCGTATAACAATATGTCAACAAGCAAGAGCATATGTATGAACATGAAATGGAAAGACTATTATGAATCGAAAGCAATCAGAAAGTGTACTTGTCTGAGATCCTTAGCTGGTGAAACCAATAATACTATACCACTCACTGAGCCACAACGGTCAAACTCATGCAAAAGTCTCCGGATACTGAAATAAATATTACCAAAATTTTTAGAATAGCCAAATTAGCCAAGATTGCCTGTCCATAAGTCCAATTCTAGACACAGTGGCAAAACGGTAATTTTTGGTCAAAACGGTATCTGTCGTTGGACCCGCTTGCACCAAAAAGCGTGCCAGAGTATATGGTTTCTAAAGTCGTCAAACTACATGTCTATAGGTCTGGTTTTTCGATACGAATCCAATCGAAGGTCCAAAGTTGGATTCCAACGGGCCGTGCACAAAATCATATGTTGAGTTAGATCGTAGGGCCCGCAAAACGGCAATCTGATCAACTGTCTCAGAATCGGACCAAACTTGGCATACAGGACCAAAAAATAATATGTCCTGTGGGCGTAAGTTTCATCTCAATTTGACGAACGTGCACAAAGTAATTGGTAAATTTGCAAAGAGGTCGATACGGTAAATTTTGACGGATACACATCAAATTCGTCGTACATACGCAAATAATTTGAATTCAGCCAAAGCCCAAACGTCCACGAAGTCGATACACACCTTTCTTAACTTTTAGTTCGTGACCACATTGTCCGGTTTGGCGGGACGCACGTCGTCTTGAAGATTTTCTATGTTTTTCGAAGACAGTTTTTCAAGTTTTTTTTCTCATTTTTTATCTGGATTATCTCATTGTATATTCATCTATAACTAAAAGTAATATAGGGTTTTGTTACTGTTTAGATAGTGTATAATTATATTTAAGTAGATTTCTAAATATAGCTATGGCTTGGCAGAAATTTGCCTTCCAATATGGGTGTTGGACAGTCATGTTTCTTGTTTACGAAAAAGATGTTTATCGATGTTCGCATCGATTTATCGGGTTACATGGTGTGTCTAAAAATGAAGCATTTGAAAGGAGGTAAAGGTGTATATGAACTTTATACCAGGGAAGATTGGTCGAGAAATGATCTATCGATCGTTGCAAAACTTCGCTGCGAAGTTGCACCTGTTACTCAATGCTGCTGTTGCTACCCCTTGCTTTGTGCTCGGTTTGTGGCAGCCCTGGCCATGCACGGCGGTGGTGCTGGCGACGTGTAGCCGCCCAGGGGTCCGGGGATCAGGAGATTAGGGTTAGAGTTTAGGTTTTGCGCAAATCCCCTTCCTCTCGATACTATGTATATGGGTTGGCTATACTGACTTTCTGTTCTTTGAAAGTATAGGGGGCCGGGTTCACTGCTTGGGTTTGAAGAGGGTTTGGGTTTACTGTTTGGAAATGGTATGGGTTTGCTGTTGGTTTGTATGTGGGTATGTGTGTATATGTTTTATTTTATTGATCTTTTTTCTTATTCATTATGTATATATCAATATATATATATATATATATATATATATATATATATATATATATATAAATGTACATAGATATATGTTGATATATAATAAAACATATTAGCTACTCCATAACATCTAGCAAAATCATAATAATACCTTTTCAAGTACCTGGTTTATATAAAATGTGCACATACATAATTATTTCACAAAATACAAGATAGACTACAATAAAGCTATTCCTAAATATAATAAATAATGATAATAATAATAAATATATAATAATAATAATAATAAATAATAGCAATAGTAATAATAATAATAATAATAATAATGGTGATGATAATGCGAATAATATAATCCTATAATAGGGGTATGATAGTTTCGGGCCGGACACGCCACCCCCACTCCATTTGGTCCCCATAAACCTAATAATACTCTTGAATGTCCTATGTAAATATCAAGAACAAATAATTCATACATATAACGAATATTTAGAAAACATTCGTTAATCCCTTAAATTAAATACGAAGTATATGTACACACCAAATATGTCTACATGGACGTCCCTCCGCACATTACACCTCTACATGGGCTTGGCTCGGTTTAGTCCAGTTCGGACTAGTTTGGTACCATCGGGTTTCCTACAAGTCAATAATGTTAATATTAAATAACTAAACTATTTACAGGGTTCTTGTCGCAACTTAGTCTAGTTTTCCTAGATTGGACATACTTATGACTCGGCCTTCCCTACCCTGGCTAATACGTTAGTCAAGGCACGCGACAATGCTATCCGTGCCACGATTTCTAGTCATCTTGTACTCCAATCATAACCATGACTTAGGGCCTTGAATAATATTTATTATTTATTTATTTATAAAATTCTAAAAATTATAATTCAAGTAAAATAAAATAAAATAAAATATATTAAAATTTTGGGTAGGTGGATTACAAAACTACCCACCTTAGAAATAAATTTGTCCTCGAATTTCAACGGATAGGACTAGACACTACTAAAAACATAATCAAGAAGAGTGATACGACCAAAATTAGATGAGCGTAATCACGGATAAATCGAAATAAGATTAAAAGAAGATGTGATTTGGTATGATCAATTATACTAAAAATGATCTAGTCACGAGCAAAAATGCTTGAGAACGATCAAAACTTAGGTGAAGTCTAAATCAAAATTAGAAATTTTGGCACATGCATGAACATGATCAAAAATAGTCGTGATCATAGTAGAAATAAAATCTAAGCATTAGAAATAATATAAGCACGACTACGACTATAGTCAAATAGTTTTAGACACGATCAAGGTCTCTCAGGAACGATAAAAAAATCATTTTAGCATGAAGCAAAATTATCTAGGCACGATTATAGAATCAAAATCCACATGCGGTTATGATCCTAGTTGAATAAATCAAATATGGTAATTTGTTCTAAATGATTATTCGAAGGAACTTAATGATGAATCAGATAGAAAGCTAATAAGGAGGAAAGGGCTACCAATTTATCGAGAATACGACGGTAATAGGAAATAGGACATCAATTTGGAAAATGAATAGTCGTACGTCAATAAGGATATAGCCTCTATAGTATCAAAAAACACCGTAAGCATGTCCAAGTCATTTTATCAAGGATTTATGTCTCGCCAGTATACATCTGGCTGCAGTAAACCCTTTGGTACCACGACTCAAGCAAGAATACGGTATTGAATACTATATCGCCTCTATCCAAATTAACATAATAACTCAAAGACGAAATAGGACAACCAAGACACAGTTTGAATAATATTCGTTAATCCATTCTAACTTTAAATTACTTCAACATAGGGGTCATGCCTTCCCAGTGCGCTGCTGGTTGCAGTGAACCCGTAGTCTTGATAATTCAAGTGAATGGCGACAGTGTATTGCTAGCTTGCTATTATGAGTCATCGAAACAATTCCAACAATATCCATAGAATTTTAAAGAAGATTCTAGAACAAGTTGATCATGATAGGAAAATATAAGTATCTATTCTTGAAGAAAAGTATCAATTTTGAAAATCCAACGATAGATCAGGAAGAAAATGATTGAAGACAAGAGAAATATAAACTTTAATTTTGATTCCTTTAACATTCATGTTCAAGGGAAAACCTATATATATATCTTGAATTTTAACAAAACAAACTCGGAGTAGATAATGGGTAATAGATCATGTTAGGCTCAAACTCAATGGATTGGAAATAAAACATTGGTCGAATAATTATCCATGTCCAATGGGTAATGATTAAGCAATAAGGATTTTACTATAGGGTGATGAGCATTACAGGGAAGAAAATAAATTAAACAAATGGTCAAGATTAGGAATTGTATCATAGGGAGTCATAGTTTATCAAGTGAACGGTCTACCTCCCTTAGATCCTACCATCGTATCAAAACATAATGGTACAACCTTTTAGGAATAAGGGACTCTTATTCCTAGTTTATCTAATAATGTTTGAATTCTACCTAAATCACTTGGCTTATATACCGATCTTAGCTACCCAACAACCAGATTGGATAAGGGACTCCTATTCCTAGTCATCCTCCTAAATTCAAATTATTCCGAATGTGAATGAGCGTTTCCTAATCGTAGGCTCGTAATAGTACGACTAGCTTAGATACTACCACGAGTTTGCACATTTTTTGAAGACTGACCTGCATGGGCCACCACAAAAACTTATCTCGACCCGTACCCGCTTTTCGAATACGAGACGTGTCCAAGCCAGCCTACGCTGTAGAGTCGACAGTAGAACGCTGTCACGTCCATAATGCTCAAAATCACATAAGTATAACATTTATTGCTTATTCACATTTCTAAATTGATTACAACATTTACAATGTTTATATTTAAAGAAGGTACATGGTTCTTAGAATTAATGAAAATGATACCACATCTATCTAATCTCTAGGTTTGGCCTGAAAGTAGACCCCTATCATCCAATGCTAAGTGAAGTCTCAGCTAACATGAAAAATGTTGGTTTCCAATCAGGAATGAAACAAGTACACAAACTGACGAAAATATGGAAACACAATAAAATTTACAAGACATGAAAATAACATATGTGAAATGAAACTATAAAGTGACTAATATCAAGGCATGTCTAGAAAGCAAGTAAGTAACTCTATAACATGATGTATCAACTAGAGAAAACATGTAAATGGGATGACATGGCAATTGGTGAAGAAAAAAAAGTAAAGGCAAGTAGAATACAACCATCTATGTGTTTTGAAATATCAGTTTCGATATGTGAATGGCTAGAGAAAAATCAGGCACCCTGCATGTGTCGTGTGCAGCTGCTATTCTCCACAAAAGATATGAGGGATAGTTCTGGGTAGTCCACATGTCTACTAAGATATTTTTCCTCCTAACTAGTACTCATGGACTCGAGAAAGTCACGAAACATGAAAACACGACAATCACGAAATATAGTATGTAGAGATCCATGACACTAATCCTTGTAACAATGTGTCAACAAGAAAGAGCATATGTATAAACATACAATGGAAAGGCTACTATGAATCGAAAGCAATCAGAAAGTATACTTGCCTGAGGTACTTAGCTGGTAAAATTAATAATACTATACCACTCAGTGAGCCACAAAAGTCAAACTCGTGCAAAAGTGTTTGGATGTTGAAATAAATATTACAAACATTTTTAGAATTATCAAATTAGATGAAATTGCCAGTCCATAAGTCCAATTCTGGACACAAGGGCAAAACGATATCCGTCGTTGGACCCGCTTGCACCAAAAAGCATGCCAGAGTCTATTGTCTCTAAATCATCAAACTACATGTTTATGGGTCCAGTTTCTCGATACCAATCCAACCGTATGTCCAAAGTTGGATTCCGGCGGGCCGTGCACAAAATCGCATGTTGAGTCAGATCGTAGGGCCCGCAAAACGGCGATCCGAACAACAGTTTTAGAATTGGACCAAACTTGGCGTATAGGACCAAAAAAATGATACGGTCCTGTTGGTGCAAGTTTCGTCTCGATTTAATGAACGTGCACAAAGTAATTAGGAAATTTGCAGAGAGGTCGATACGGTGAATTTTGACGGATACGTATCAAATTTGTCGCACACACGCAGCCAATTTGAATTCCGTCAAAGCCCATACGTCCACGAAGCCGATACGCACCTTTTGATACTTTTGGTTCGCGACCACGTTGCCCGGTTTGGGGGATGCATGTCGACTCGGAGGTTTTCTATGTTTTTCGAAGACAGTTTTTTAAGTTTTTTCCGCATTTTCTGTCTGGATTATCTCATTGTATATTCATCTATAATTAAAAGAAATAATAGGGTTTTTTTTACTGTTTATATAGTATATAATTACGTTTAAGTACATTTCTAAATATCGCTATGCTTTGGCAGAAACCTGCCTTCCAATATGGGTGTTGGACATCCATGTTTCTTGTTTACGAAACAGATTTTTATCGATGTACGCATCGATTTATCTGGTAACATGGTACGTCTAAAAACGAAGCATTTGAAAGGAGGTAAAAGTGTATATATGAACTTCGTATAGGAAAGATCGGTCGAAAAATGATCAATCGATCGTTGTAAAACTTTGCTGCGAAGTTGCACTTGCTCGCTGCTGTTGTTGCTACCCCTTGCTGTGTGCTCAGTTTGCGGTGGACCTGGCCGCGTGCGGCGGATGGCCGCTCAGGGGTCGGCGGTTGAGGAGATTAGGGTTAGAGTTTAGGTTTTGCGTAAATCCCCTTCCTCTTGATACTATGTATATACTGACTTTTGGTTCTTTGAAAGTATGGGGGGGCGAGTTCACTGCTTGGGTTTGAAGAGGGTTTGGGTTTAATGTTTGGAAATGGTATGGGTTTGTTGTTGGTTTGCATGTGGGTGTGTGTGTATATGTTCTATTTTATTAATCCCTTTTCTCATTCATTATGAATATATCAACATATATATATATATATATATATATATATATATATATATATATATATATAGCTTCCATCTCCTGGCTCTCCCCATGGTCGTATGAGCTCTCCCCGCCCGTCCTCCCCCCCGTTCTCGGCGTCGTGGCTGTGCCACCACGGCGGGCCGGCTCCAGCTCCAGCTCCTTCCCTCTCTCTCTCGGAGGCACCCGCGCTGGCGCCGCGCCCCAACCTTCGAAGTGGCCCCATGCGAGTGCACTGTTGAGGCTCAGCCATTGTCGCTTACGTGGACGCCGGCACAGTTGGCCTTGGTCGGCCGTGCCTCTATCGGGGTAGCCCCCAAGCTGCGGTGGCCACCCCCGCCCTCCGCCCCGTCCCCTCGCCCGTCCTTCCGAGACGCTGCCAGCCAGATCCCAGTAGCTGCGAGTGGAAGCCGCCTAATGCCGCCCCGCTACGGTGGCCTTCTCCGTCGGAGGCCCTCCGCATCCTCCCCTCCCTGTACGTCCAGTGCAGCCGGGCCGCCGGTTCGTTAACATCCGCGGGATTTGGATCCTCCCGTCCTTCAGCGCCTCGCCCTCCTCAAATTCGAATTCAAATTTTGAAATCCCCTCCAAAAATGCTGTGACAGTTGGGGGAGTAGCTTGCTATGTGCCACGGTCCCGCTATGCGCCCGCGGCTCTGAGGGGCGACTACATGCCCGTTGTTGGCTATGCGCCCCACACCAGTCCTGTGCCCAACCACTGCGAGGGAAGCCATGCGCCCATCCCTTCTTCGGAAGGCTATGCGCCTACCGTTCCCTCCCTAGGTCATGTGCCTCCCCTTCTCCCGGGGGGGTATGTGCCCACTACGCCAGGCCCGGCTCAGCCCTAAGCTGACGACTATGCGCCCATCCCCGACCCGTCCGACTCGGGTCCTTCTCTCCATCCTCCCAGGAAGAGCATGCACCCACTCCCCGTTGCGGGTATGTGTCCACTCCCCCACGCTTGGAAGACCATGCGCTCACCCCCTGGAGGTCATGCGCCCACTCCCGCCGTGGCCCATGCGCCCATTTCCTCGGGGGTCTCCTCCGGGACATCTTTTGCGAAGATCCTGAGACCAGATCGCTGGACGACATTCTCTCTACCCCCTCTGACACCGTTCGGCCAGACATCAAATTCCAGCATCCTTTCGACGGGCAACCCATTTACACCCTATTATATTCGGCAGAGATATCCTCTCTCTGCCAGTTTGTTAGGACATTCATGTTGAAGTTCCCCTTTGGGTGCCCCAAGATCACCGTTGTCCAAGAGGCGATCGCAGGTTGGGGGCTCACCTCCGCCTACATGATAGCCCCATTGGATCCCAAACACCTTCTCCTTCATCTTTCCTCTGACCCCGACTACTCTTTAGTCTGGGCCAAAGGCCACTCGCATCAGAGCACACAACGCCAAGATTGCAAAATGGTCGCCTGACTTCAGCCATTAGTCGACTCTACGATCATCTCGACGTGGATCACCCTCCCAAACATACTCCTAGTCTGCTTCGCTCCCACAACTCTCAAGAGAATCGTGAGCTCTTTTGGATCTCTGGTGGCTATCGCAGAAGAAACACGAACCTTATCCAAAGGCAACTACGTGAAGATATGCGTGGAACGGGACCCATCTTCAGACCCCCCCAATCAGATTCAGATCAACCTCGATGGACGGTCACACTTCCAAAATCTGGAGTACGATAACAACATAATCATCTGCAGGCACTGCCAGTCCAGAGGACACCTACCTAGGCTTTGTTTCAAAGCCCACTTGGAGCTTCAGAAGAAAACCCCCCGCAAACAGAACTCCCGAAAGACAACCTAAATTATTTCCACATCCCTCATTCTCTCCCTCCCTAACTCTCACTCTCATTTTGCTGAGATCGATAGCTCCCCCGGCTCCAGACCTCCTTTGGAGAAGGCCAACGCCACCTATGATCCCCCGGGTATCCTTATCAACAACCAGTTCGACATCCTCACCGTTATCCCGTTCGACACTCTACAGAAGCATCCCTAACCAAGCCCGACCACTCCCGAGTTGATCAAGAAGCCCACTGACCCATATCAAACAAATGACTCTTCCCCGAGCAGCTAAGTAGAAGACCAGATGGCTTTGATCATCCATTCCGATCCCCCTGATGGATCCCCTCTCACCTCCGGGAGAGATCTCGCGATCGTCCCAGCTATGTTGAGTATAGTCCCGGCTGACAGACTTCAACAAGCTATAGAAGCAGGCTTCCTAGACCCCGATAACACCCTATGTGCTCTCGTCGAGATAGACAATGATGATGTCTTCCCCCCAATGGAGGGTGGCGGACACCCCGCACGCAGCTCGTCAGACTCGGCGACTGACGTTACCGAAACACCGCAGTGTGCCTCCAAAATCCCCATCAACAAGAAGAAAAAACTAGAGCCCACGGCCAGGACCACTTGGTCAGCCACTAAGCTCAACACCCACTGTAAAAGCATGAAAAAAGACAAGAAAAGCCCATGCGACTCAAAACAGAAGGAGCCTCATGCGGCTCATAAGTCCTTCAGGATCTTATACGGCTCACAAATAGAAGGTGCCACATGCGGCTCCAAAAGTCCTTCATGCGGCTCGGATGGCTCCATGCCACGTGGCCTCACACTGTCCGATCCGACAACTGGCCATAAATTAGCAGCTTGAATTAATTACTCTGACGGCAGCCCTGACAATGCCAGCTCTGACATAAAAGTCGAAATGATGACTCTGACATGATGGCGTGTTCCTAGGAAAAAGAAGAAAATCTTTTATAGCTGGCATGATCTGCCAAATCCCAAAGCTCCCTATGCGGCTGCCACCCCTATGCAGCTGCCCTTTTCATGTCGCTGCCACCTTCATGCGGCTGCCTCCTTTATCTGGCTGTCTCCTTCATGCGACTGTCTCCTTTATGCGACGGCCACCTTCATGCGGCTGCCTACTTCATGCGGCTGCCTCATTCACGAGGCTGTCACCCTCATGCGGCTGCTACCTTCATGCGGCTAGGATCGTGGGGGCTACCCGTATGTGGTTCACTTAGAGACCACACTCATGCGGCTCTGTCAGGACATCCCACTCACGACAGTTGAGATACGTGGCGGTCCTCATACACGTGGCGATCCTCATGACAGTTGAGACACGTGGCTGTCATATCCTCTCGGAGTTATGGCTGCTCGCAAATCATAACAACCAGATTTAGTACAATCACCATAATTACGGATCAAATCAGATTTGTTGTAATTAAGCAAATTGAACACGTGGCGGGAGATCCGAGCTTGTCATGACAAATTATGAAGATTCATTGCAATCAACATTAATTGTCCATACGAATTTGGCACAATCAAGAATTAACTGCCCAGATGTGATACAATCAAGATTAATGGTCCAGATGATTGGCCGTCGACTTTTCAAAGGGGCAATCATTGCAAACCCTAGTGATCACATCCCCACTTCTATAAATAGCAAGGTGCCATTCCCTTGTAAAGCCTGGAGAAAAAGAGGAGGAGAATTCCAGAGAGAAAGAGACTCTTTCCATCCGGCTGGACACACAGAGAGATAAAGGCACGCACAGAGGATTCTTCCCACATATCCCGAGAGCATTACTTCATCAGAGCCAAGGCTACGTCCGATCGTCCAAGGAGTAAGGCAGAGCTGTCGTCGCTTTCCCGAGCCTGTATCGTCACCCCCCAGAATCAAAAATAAACAATCGTACCTAGATTGTTGTACCTAGGTTTTCATTCCTAGGCTTTCTTTGTACGAGCGAGTTTGTACTATGAGTCTAAGTTCAGTCCTCCTATAAAATTATTTTGTACTTTTACAACCATTGGCAAACACGATGGCGACTCTGCAGGGGACTAACTTCTCTATGATTGAGGAGTTGGTGACGCAATCGGATGCAGCCAAACTTGGCTCTACTCAACAAATACTGGTCGCCCGGTTCGACCAGCAGGCGTTTGAAAAAATGCTCTCCGACGGGAGCGCAGGCCCGGTCCAGCGGCGAGCCTGCACGAAGAAGGCCCGCAGGGAGTGGAGGCCCAAATCATTTTCTCCTTCCCAAGCTCTCGAAGAAGTACTCTTTGTTGCTCAAGATGGCGTAGAAGCCTCGCAGGCAACCCCACTTCAGACTATAGAGGACTCTGTTGTCCCCAAGTCCTGCAGAAGGAAATACTATGATGTTGGACTTGCAGGGGCAAAGAGGAACTCTATACGGTCCAAGCCGCATAAAGGTGCCAGCCGCATGGAGAAGGCTCATACGGTGCAACTGACAACCGTATGGAGAAAACTTATACGGCCACAAAAGTTAGCCGCATGCAGAAAGCCCATGCCGCCAGAACTGCCAGCCGCATGCAGGCAGCCTGCACGGCCATGACTTCCAGCCGCATCCCGGAGGTTCATACGGCCACCGATTCTAGCCGCATACAGAAGGCTCATGCGACCACAAAGGATAGCTGCATGTAGAAAGCCTACACGGCCACTGATATCAGCCGCATACCATCTGTCCCATAGGGCTCACGGTCAGTCTTCGACCGCCTCTCAGGCGATCCTGACCCCAGATGCTCTCATGTGCCAATCTCCATAGACTTTTCCTACTATGCACTCTCAGGTGCTAGAAGGAAGAAGTCTCGGGCAGCACAAGCTCGACGAGCTCAGTCGGCTGTCCCAACTTCTGACTATCCGGGCGTCCCGCTGACTATTACGCGGGCACCTGATGGAAAGTTGTATAAAACTATTCGTGTCCAGCCCTCGGCGGCCAACGAACATGATAGTTATCAAGAATCTCCCAACAAGGATCAATGGCAAGTACTCGTGCTATCCCAACATCAGGGAGCAGGCAGGAGGCCAACACGCTCATGGGCTCGGAACTCCCGGGCCCACAAAATGGGTGACTTGTGCAACGTGATTCTTCATAAACGCAAGGAAAGAGACGAAGATTTAATATGCATAGAGTCCTGTAAGGGACATCAATGCACCCCAAGTCATTATCAATTGCTGCTGCAATAAGGCAGCAGTACAAGAAGACCGGCAGTCCGTCTTCCAACGGCTGCAACACCCAAGCTCAGAAGACGAGGCGCTTCTCGTCGCCTCCTGCAATTCTGCTCTAAAGATTCCTGGAAGTGGTAGAGGGAAGAAAACAAATGTCTCCAGTCCGAAAATCTCCACCGGCGTAACCAAGAAACTCTCTTCTAAGCGGTTGTCTACCACCGTTACAAGAGGAGTTTACCAAGGTACCCGCTCAAAGATGAAATTTGCCACACTTGGAGATTCGTCGTCCACATCTGGAAGGCACTGGAGCCGGGGGTAGCACTCTCCTAAATATCTACGACAATCTGGTATTCCAAGAAGATAATCCAGAGGAAATGATTCACCCAACAGATGCAGCAGATCCGGACGTCCCCCAGGACGTCCACAACTCTCAAGATGAGGCGAGCTCTGAAGCTGGGGGTACGACTCCTTCTGAGTCCGAACCAGAGGAGAACATTCTCACGTACCGTGACAATTTCTCTATACAAGGGTATGACTCATAGGGCACATCCTCCACCGTTTCTTCCATCTCTTTTCACGTGAGGACGGTGTTCATGACGGATAGCAACCAAGATGGTTCCAGTAATCGCCAACGTATCGTCACTCTGGAGGCCATACTGCATGCCTTGGTCAAGTCCGTGGAAGAGATCAAAGCGGCCCTTCCAACTCTGTAAGGAAGGACGCCTGGCCAAAGAAGCTTAGGTCCCAAAGTCAATGTTGAATCGAACTCAGCTGTACCAAACCCGGGTGATAATCCTCCTGAAATATCGGCTCCCTCCACTGAAGACGAGGCCAGGGAGGCAAGAAGAGAGGTCCAGGAGCTCCGGGCCATGTTCTACGCCCGAGAAAACTGCCAAGACCTCAGGGTATGACAACCGTATCCTGCTGCATGGAGAGATGTTTCCTTTCCACCAAGATATAAACCATTCAACATCAATCCGTATGAGAAAGACATCTGCAAGAAGGTAAATCACCTACTTCGAGGTCACAATCGACCATCTGCCTCATGACGACGCTATCCTTACACGATTGTTCATCGGGGCACTGGAGGGGGTCGCCTTCGACTGGTACCACAACTTGCCGGACAACTGCATCCATTCCTTCGGGCTTCAAACGTATGTTCCTGGAGAGGTTCTACTAAGTAGGACAAGATGTGACAATGTCCACCCTCATGGACGTTGTCCAGGGAGAAAAGGAGCTGATAAGAAACTACATCGAGCGGTTTCGCCAGACCGCGATGAAGTTGCCTTCCGGTAACCCTGATTCCTCCTTAATTGAAATTTGCCAAAAGAGGCTACTTTCCATGATCAGCTTCTGGATGGGCGAAAGTCAGTTTAAGGATTGGAAGACTTTCATTATCAGTGCCACTAGCATAGAAGACAAAAAAAAAAGCTCGCCAATTGGGATTGCACGTCTCAGAAGGAGAAGACAAGGACAAACGCCCTAGCACCAACAGCAACAATGGTGGTAATCCCTCCAACAATCGAGACAATAAGGCCAAACAGGCTATGTTGGCCGACACAGCACCGAATCCTGAACCGAAGCCAGTAGAGAAGCAGTGGCCTCAGATGACCTATTCCTTCGAGGACGGCCTAGTCAAGCCCATATTAGACATGCTCATACAAGGAGGTCGAATTCAGCTCCCTCCTCCAAGGCGTGAATCTCGACCTGCAGAAATGGAGAACCCCAAGTACTGCTACTACCATTGCTATGTCCATCATGCTATGCTTGACTGCTACCAACTGAAGCGATACATCCAGCATCTCATTGATTCTAAGGCCCTGGCGATTGATTTCGAAGAGGTGACCGTAGCAGCCAACATGATGTCAGTATAATTTGGCAGCTTCCCTCCGACAAAGACTCAAGATGGAGTAGTACCCGTCCCCAGAGCAAGGATGGAGATCGCTAACCTTCCACCTCCCTGAAACCAGGATGCTGACCTAGTGCTCTTACCACATCACGAGGGGAGGTCATGTGGGTCCATCCGGATCTGGTACCTGAAGTGACTCAGTATGCACCTCCCTCCACCAGCAAGAAGAAGAATGGGAAAGTCAAATCATGTCACACAATCTCGGCAGAGGTCGAAAAAGCTACTGCTGTTGTTACCCGCTCCGGTGCACAAATCCAACCTCCACCGGGTAACTCGGCTGAAGACCATCAACCGACAGCTGCTGATGCTCCAGGACCTTCGCAGCCTTCGACGACCAACAAGGCTAGGCCGAAGGAGACTCGCTTCGACAAACTGCTCCGAAGAGAGACGCCTCATGGACTGGAGAGGCCATACAACTTTGACATTTTGGCACAATTGGCCAATATACCGGCCAAATTGTTGCTATACGAGCTCCTGAGACTCTCCAAGGATGTCCGTGTTGCACTAAGTGAAGCACTCCAGAATGCCGACGCATATCTGGCCCAATCCAATCTCACTGGGAAAAGCTCACCTGCAGATCTCCAAAATAGCGCTTGCACAGGCACAATGCCAAACATCATCTTTACTCCGCAGGATATGCTTATCAAGACCAACATGCACGATAGCCCTCTGTATTACACTGGGTATATTGGCGATATCAAGATGGATCGGATGCATATTGATCCTTGTTCTTTCATAAGCATCATCCCGAATAGCCTACTACATCATCTGCACATCCTAATGCATCGCCTGACGCCAATAAGCACCGCCATCAGCAGTTTCAATTCAGGCAGAAGCTATCCGATCGGGAAGATTCGCTTGAAGTGCCAAATTAGCGACCTTCAGTCAGAAGTGACCTGTTATGTAATAGATGCGGATACTTCCTATAATATTCTCCTGGGGCGTCCTTGGATACACGATTACATGATCGTGCCCTCTACACTGCACCAGTGCTTCAAGTACGTCGACAAGTACGGCTTCGTGAGGACAGAATTTGTCGACATCGATCCCTTCAAAGTGGTCGAATCCTACTACTCAGATTCATGCTTGTACGAGAAGTCGAAAAAGCATCTTGTCGAAGGAGATACTCAAGCTCAAACTGAGGCAACAACTGGATCAGAAGAACCTCTGACGATCCACCTCCAAGCCCGCAAACCTGGCATAACTGCGCCCCTTATAGCCACTATGCGTAAGGACGCAATTAGCCTCTCTACACAGGAGGAACAGACGATAATCCGACTGCCAAGGTCTGGCCAAGCACCAAGACCCACGACAGAGCCACTGTCAATCAGGCTGCCTAAAGCTAGCCAGCAACAAACAGAGGAGCTCAATCCCTCTGTCAGGCCGATGACAATTCGTCTTCCTAAAATGAATCGACAGCCGAGCGCTAAGCCGGGGACTGCTAGCCAGCCAATAAATCCCGCCCAGCACCGAGCACCAAGCTGGGGGTGGCTAGTACGCCAACGACTCCACATCCTGCTCCACCCACGGAGCCCCTGATGATTAAGCTGTCCAAGTCATCCTTCCAGTCCTCATTGACACAAGGGTGGTTGAAGAAGAGCAAGGGCTGGCCAAGTATGTGGCTGCTCACACTGATGTTCCATCCGCAGATGATGTAATCCCACTAGAAAAGATACCTTTTTTCATCAATAAAGGGTATCTTTGAACTACCTCGAGCTTAATAAGCTTTGTACAATATATGCTATGGAACACGGTATAGGCACCCACCTGCACACACAGGTGACAAATATCTATGCCGCGAACCAACTTACTCCAGTGGAAGACGCTTACCGCATAATCAAGGGAGAAGATCATGCAATTATCTTCGGCCGGAAGAATGATCCCCAACCTTTTAGGGTAGAAGAAGTTGATCTCGAACCCGACACCAGGAGACTGCCCCTTTATCTGTATAGTTCCCAATCGAAGTACCTTATGCAAAAAAAAGGGTATGATCTGGAAACTACACCAGGCTTAAACTACGGCACTGGACGACGGTTATCTTTACAATCGTCGGTCCCGGCTGGAAAACCACGAGACTATTACAACAAAACCAGATGTGGGCTAGGTTATGTTACACCGGCAACGATCCCTGAAAGCTCAGATAAGGAATACGACTGGCACTTACACTCAACCGGATCACCCACTTTCGATTCGAACGTCAGCATCGGGGATATGCTCAGGCAAGTCTTGTCATGACCCGCTCTCAAATAATCGAACACGAGTCGGACACGCCCAGCCTTCGTCGATGGACACGACGAAGTAAGATGTACAATTCTAAAGAAAACTCCAAGATACAAGAAATATAAACTATCACAGCTGCTATACACGTTCACAAAAACACCACAATCCACAAGATATTTATACAATATCATCCGGAGACAAATCCGGTAACATGAATAAACATTATACAATCCTGAAATCATCAATACAAAACAATACAACTCTAATGAACTAGAAAATGATCTAAACTAGAGCACTGCAACTCTAAGTCCATCCTGAAACACAACTCCACCATCTCCGGGCTCTGACCCAAGGTGGTACAATATCAACAAGCACACCTGTAATGTATCCTGTCAGGAAAAGAGCAAAGTACAACCCCGACAAGAAACTCTAAAGAAAGTAAACTGAAATGCATCAAAAAGAATCACGATAAGAACTATGCCACAAGACATGAATATGAAACTGTGGTACAGGAATAACAATAAACTTTGGTACCGGATCCAGAAACAATAAACTATTCTATCAGTGTAACATGCATTTGAAATAACTATCATAGTATGTGACCGGCTAGGTAAACACTGAACAGTGAACAATGAACAATAAAAAATGGTACAGCTTAGGGTCTCACGTGCACGATGTGAGACCTAAGCTATTAGTCAATGCCTAGCTAAAATAGGATTGGTCACATATATGTAGTATTTCCCTACCCCAATGTACAAGTAAGGAACAATAAACTATGAACAATGAACGGTGAACGGTGAACAATAAATAATGAACAGTCGTGTGTACAATGTGTCAATATGAGAACAAGAAACAAGACAGAAATAAAGAGTAAAGAGATAGATTCGGTGTACTTGACTTGCTCCGGGATATCACGAGTAGGGAGATCGTAATCTCCGATCACCTATTTTAGATACAAGTTGGTTAGCCTCTAAATCATCAGCTAAAACTGCTAACTATCTAATAATCCAATTTACTAATGAGTCAAAACTATATATAATCTAGCTATCAACATTTTAGACACTATAGATTAATCAAAATACTATTGAAAATACTTAACTATATTTAGCAAAGTCATTTATGTTTAGAAGATGCTCTAGCTAAACTATAAAAATATTGGTATTAAAATATTACCGAATTACAAAATTATATAACAAATCTTACTAATTAATATAATCTAACTAACACATCTTCATATAGTGTTTTTAGCAAGAAAATAGCATATATCAATCCTACTAGCAATTTATAAAATAGGCTTTTGGACAAACTGATAAATATAGTTTAAATATTTGAAATTCTTACTAAATAGTAATAATATTTTTACTGATCTAAACTGTTTAGCAATATTAATAAAAGAATTAAACATTCATTATTATTAGTTAAAAGGATATTACTACCTCAAACATGTTTCCCTTTATGACCCTTAGATAGTCACAACAAGGTTTATTTAAGGATCTAGTTTGTTAATACAGCAAAACTCGACTCCAATACTGTTGACCTTTTTCCTAGAGTCACCTCTCCAATATTCAATTTATCAATTGTCAACCCAGATTAAACATTATAATTCTACTCAAAAGCTCGACAAATCCATACAACCAAGAGTGCATCTAGACATTTTAAACTGAGAATTCAAAGAACAAGATTCCCGCCTGTACCTCTGCAATTTAATTCACAGGGCAACCAACCCTAGAACCATAGTTCAAGAACACCCGAACATGTCCAGTAGGACACACGAAGCCTTTAATGTCCAAGTCTTTCTCGCAACCTAATGCTCTATCACAAGCATACACCTTACCTGTAGCTTAACCTAGACCAAGAGCACATAGAAACTCAAAAATAGGCTAACTAATCCCAGTCGAAAAATTGTTGAGCTCTCTATTAGCAACCCAGCAAGAACTCCAAAATACAACTCCTAATCCAATAACATAGCCCTATGCACCTGCAACCCATCCCAAACACATCTGAAAATAATGGCTACTTCACAACTCCTATTCTACAGCTAGCAAAATAGATAGAACAAAAATAACCAAAAATAAAACAAAAGATTCAGTAGTCCTTCAAAGCCAATGTCCAGCCAGTACACACATACAGAACTAACTCCACTGAACCGAAATATGTGTTCTAATTCCTTCGCACCACCTCCAACTATGGACACAAGACACAGCTGACACAGCTAAGCAGGACACGGACCAATCACAACTACGGGTTTCAGTGCCTCCCTGTCTAAACACCCCTATCAATTCAGCCAAGGAATTATACAACCAAATTGAATCATAGAAAAATTATACTGCCATTGGAAACAAAAATCAAAAAGAAAATATACAATTCAACTGTTTACAAATCAAAATGGAAAATCCTGCCAACGCTAAACTCCCATTCCAGATACGCCCAGTTCCTGGACACACACCCTGATCGGACATGAACATCACTAACTCGCACACAGGACACGTCCCATTCTATTCCAGATATGACACACACCGCACTTATTCAAAATCCCAAAGCAGCATTCTACAGCACCAAAAGAGATAGGAGTTACCTGAAGAGAAGATCCTATGGAGATGAGAACACGTTCCACTGGGTCGAAGGTGATCCACGAGTCTAGTTGTACTCGAGAACTCAGTTGCGGCATTAATTCAAACCAACTCGAACAGAAATAGGAAAGGCAAATCAGAAGTCGATCGTTCGATTGAAGAGGTCGTTGATTCTCGACGAGATGGTCCAGATCTGAACGGCCGGAACCGAAAGCTCACCGATAGAAAGAAGGAGAGTAGCCGGAAAGGAAGAGTGCAATCGTTGAGAGGGAACGTCATCTGAACCGTCGCCAACAATGATGCTTGCCGTAGAGGTTCCTGCCATGGCTGATCTGGAGTGATTCGCCTGCGCCGAGGCTCGACACACCGATCCACCGATCACTGTCTCGAAGAGATCCGGTCGCCGTCTCCGAGAAGCCACGGCCAGCCGACCATCGCCGGAGAATCGAACACAGCCGCCCGTCGCTCGCCGAGGAAAGAGGTCCGTCGCCCCTTAATTGCCGGATGAGGTGACTCCGCCGCCGCCTGGAGTCCCTCGACGCCAGAGTGGATCACACGGGCGTCGTGGAAGAGGTCGCCCGTCGCCGGAGTAGTCGTTGATGGCTCAAGAAATTAGGTTGGGGTTCAGAAATTTGGGGAAAGAGGGTCGAGAGTCCTGCTCTCGGCTAGAGGAAAAAGTTGAACTGAATGGGAAAGAGAGAGAAGAAATTAAATAGATACGAATGGATATTTTCCAGAAAACCCAAAATAATAGAATATTTTCATAGAAGCCCTTCCACACAATAAAATTTATCCCAGGAGTCCCTCCCCTTTTCACAATTTGTGGTTTTGCAAAAAATCAGTTAGGAATTTTTAAAACATTTACGTGGGGACCACTAGTTAGTTATAACAACTTGGTAATTCAAAATTAAGGATTTTAAAAGTTTGGAGGGAAGTAAATTTTTTTTAAAACTAAATTCAAATTGCTTTTAATTAATATCAATTAAGATAATTATATTTTTTATGAATAGGTAAATCAATTAAATATTCTCTTAAACAACCGTAAAATAAAATATGTCTAAATAAAACCCCAGAAAATTCAAAAATTTCATAATTCGGGAAGCGGGGTTACAAATCTACCTCCCTTAGAAAATTTTCGTCCTCGAAATTTCAAATGACATAATAAATACATTTAAGATTGACAAATTACGAAAACTTAGAAATAACGAAAATTTGTTTAAACCTAGGATTCGTATAACTAGTAAAACCATGAATTCCTAGAAATGATCAAAGTAAAATAAAGAAAAATCTAGGCAAGATAAGTGAGAAAATTTAAAATTTAGGCATATTAAAAGTAGCACCAATTGACAGTCATAATATTATGACCTAAATTCAATAAAATTATTTAAGTATAACTAGCATGGCTATGATTGAAATTCAAATCAATTAAACATGAGTTAATAAAATACGAACAAAAATTATTTAAACTTGATAAATGTCAAAATACAATAACTTTAGAAATGATACAACTAGGTACAAATAAGGAATTTAAAAATTTAGCTATCAAATATGGAACCATTAAAATATACGCAATACACCAAATCAAACCATGAAAAGATTGAACTAACAGATATTAAGGGTCCTAATAAATTTCTAAGATAAATCAATGAAAAGGAAATCAATTGCAGTGATTCACATAAGGTCAAGAAAATTTTCGGATAAAATTATCAATGGCAATAAAAGATAAAACGTGGTGTATAACACGGATATAATCTCAATAGTATTCGAAAAATATACATATCTGAAATCACTTTGCCTATAGTTCCTATCCCGCCAGTGTAGTGTACATCTGACTGCAATGAACCTTTTGCTCGATGACTCATATAGTAATAATTTACCGAATATTTCTTTCAATTTTTATCCATGTTATCGGAACAACTCAAGATATCAAAATTTTATGATTTAGGACATAGCCTCAATAATATCCGAGAACCTATGAATACCTGTAATTACTTTGACTTAGAGCTCCTGCCACGCCAGTGCGCAACTGACTGCAGTGAACCCGCGGTCTCCATAATCCAGATAAATGACTGCAGTGCGCATCTGCCATGTCATAGTAGGTCATCGAATACTCTGTCAAACTCTATCCATAGGAATTTCAAAGGAGTTTACAAAATTTTATACGAATTCTAAACCCTAATCATAATGGAAGGTGAACTTTTTGTCCTTAGAAATAATAGTTACTGAGAAACAGATAGCGTGACAAGGAGATTAAAAAAATAAATCTTAAATAAGAAACAAATGACTCGAATTGCAACAAGGAAATTTTAGAAATTCTAGATATTAAGAGGAAATCTAATGAAACCTCAAATACTATAAATCAAATATTTATACTAGAAAAATATATTAGATAGATAATCTTAAAAGCCTTGAGCGCAGGAGAATCAATATCCTTAGCGTTGCGTGTTTGAACCATTCTGAAAAATAGAAAACCAGTTAGAATAGGCCTAAACTATAAGATAACAACAGCCTTAGTAAAACTATAACCATAACCATTTCCTACGGATCCTATGCTGTGTTGAGTTTCCTTAGTTTTGCTGGTCCCCCAATAGCACTCTATAGCCTAAGTGCCATTAGGACTGACCTGCATGGGCCACCACTAAAAAAATGTCACGACCCGCTCCCGAATAATCGGACACGAGTCGGACACGCCCAGCCTTCGTCGATGGACACGACGAAGTAAGATGTACAATTCTAAGGAAAACTCCAAGAATCAAGAAATATAAACTATCACAGCTGCTATACACGTTCCCAGAATCACCACAATCCACAAGATATTTATACAATATCATCCGAAGACAAATCTGGTAACATGAATAAAAATTATATAATCCTGAAATCCTCAATACAATACAATACAACTCTAATGAACTAGAAAATGATCTAAACTAGAGCCATGCAACTCTGAGTCCATCCTGAAACACATCTCCACCATCTCCGGGCTCTGGCACAAGGTGGTAAAATATCAACAAGCACACCTGCAACGTTTTCTGTCAGAAAAAGAGCAAAGTACAACCCCGACAAGAAACTCTAAATAATGTAAATTAAAATGCATAAAAAAAATCACGATATAAACTATGGTACAAGACAGGAATATTAACTGTGGTACAGGAATAACAATAAAACTATGGTACGGATCCAGAAACAATGAACTATTCTATCAGTGTAACATGCATTTGAAATAACTATCATAGTATGTGACCGGCTGGGTAACTAGTGAACAGTGAACAGTGAATAATGAAAAATGGTACGGCTTAGGGTCCCACGTGTACGATGTGAGACCTAAGATATTAGTCAATGCCCAGCTAAAATAGGATTGGTCATATATCTGTAGTATTTTCCCACCCCAATGTACAAGTAAGGAACAATGAACTATGAACAATGAACGATGAACGGTGAACATTGAACAATGAATAGTCGTGTGTACAACGTGTCAATATGAGACCAAAAAACAAGAAAGAAATACAGAGTAAAGAGATAGAATCGGTTGTACTTGACTTGCTCCGGGATATCACGAGTAGGGAGATCCTAATCTCTCTGATCACCTATTTTAGATACAAGTTGGTTAGCCTCTAAATCATCAGCTAAAACTACTAACTATCTAATAATCCAATTTACTAATGAGTCAAAACTATATATATAATCTAGCTATCAATAGTTTAGACACTATAGATTAATCAAAATACTATTGAAAATACTTAATCATATTTAGCAAAGTCATTTATGTTTAAAAGATGCTCGCTAGCTAAACTATAAAAATATTGGTATTAAAATATTACCGAATTACAAAATTATATAACAAATCTTACTAACTAATATAATCTATCTAATACATCTTCATATAGTGTTTTTAGCAAGAAAATAGCATATATCAATCCTACTAGCAATTTATAAAATAGGCTTTTGGACAAACTGATAAATATAGTTTAAACATTTGAAATTCTTACTAAATAGTAATAATATTTGTAGCAATCTAAACTGTTTAGCAATATTAATAAAAGAAATCAACATTCATTATTATTAGTTAAAAAAATATTACTACCTCAAACATGTTTCCCTTTATGACCCTTAGATAGTCACAACAAGGTTTATTTAAGGATCTAGTTTGCTAATACAGCCCAACTCGACTCCAATACTGTTGACCTTTTTCCTAGAGTCACCTCTCCAATATTCAATTTATCAATTGTCAACCCAGAATAAACATTATAATTCTACTCAAAAGCACGACAAATCCATAAAACCAAGAGTGCATCTAGACATTTTAAACTGAAAATTCAAAGAACAAGATTCCCGCCTACAACCTCTGCAATTTAATTCACAGGACAACCAACCCTAGAACCATAGTTCAAGAACACCTGAACTTGTCCAGTAGGGCACACGAAGCCTTTAATGTCCAAGGCTTTCTTGCACCCTAATGCTCTATCACAAGCATACACCTTACCTGTAGCTCAACCTAGACCAAGTGCACATAAAAACTTAAAAAATAGGCTATCTAATCCCAGTCCAAAAATGCTGTTGAGCTCTCTATTAGCAACCCCAGCAAGAACTCCAAAACACAACTCCTAATCCAATAACACAGCCCTATGCACCTGCAACCCATCCCATCAAACACATCTGAAAATAATGGCTACTTCACAACTCCTATTCTACCGCTAGCAAATAGATAGAACAAAAATATAACCAAAAATAAACAAAAGATTCAGTAGTCCTTCAAAGCCAATGTCCAGCTAGTACACACATATAGAACTAACTCCACTGAACCGAAACATGAGTTCTAATTCCTTCGCACCACCTCCAACTATGGACACAAGACACAGCTGACACAGCTAAGCAGGACACGGACCAATCACAACTCCACGGGTTTCAGTCGCCTCCCTGTCTAAACACCCCATCAATTCAGCCCAGAGAATTATACAACCAAATTGAATCATAGAAAAATTATACAGCCATTGGAAACAAAAATCAAAAATATAGAAAATATACAATTCAACTGTTTACAAATCAAAATAGGAAATCCTGCCAACGCTAAACTCCCATTCCAGATACGTCCAGTTCCTGGACACACACCCTTATCGGACACGAACATCACTAACTCGCACACAGGATACGTCCCATTCTATTCCAGACCTGACACACATCGCACTTATTCAAAATCCTAAAGTAGCATTCTACAGAACCAAAAGAGAGGAGTTACCTGAAAAGAAGATCCTATGGAGATGAGAACACGTTCCACTAGGTCGGAGGTGATCCACGAGTCCAGTTGTAATCGAGAACTCGGCTGCGGCATTAATTCAAACACAACTCGAACAGAAACAGGAAAGGCAAATCAGAAGTCGATCGTTCGATTGAAGAGGTCGTTGATTCTCGACGAGATGCTCCAGATCTGAACGGCCAAAACCGAAAGCTCGCCGATGGAAAGAAGGAGAGTAGCCGGGAAGGAAGAGTGCAATCGTCGAGAGGGAACGTCGTCTGAACCGTCGCCAACAATGATGCTCGCCGTAGAGGTTCCTGCCATGGCTGATCTGGAGTGATTCGCCATGCGTTGAGGCTCGACACACCGATCCACCGATCACTGTCTTCGAAGAGATACGGTCGCCGTCTCCGAGAAGCCACGGCCAGCCGAGCACCGCCGAAGAATCGAACGCACAGTCGCCCGTCGCTCGCCAAGGAAAGAGGTCCGTCGCCCCTTAATTGCCGGAGGAGGTGACTCCGTCGCCGCCTGGAGTCCCTCGATGCTGGAGTGGATCACACGGGCGTCGTAGAAGAGGTCGTCCGTCGCCGGAGTAGTCGTTGACGGCTCGAGAAATTAGGTTGGGGTTCAGAAATTTGGGGAAAGAGGGTCGAGAATCCTGCTCTCGGCCAGAGGAAAAAGTTTAACTGAATGGGAAAGAGAGAGAGAAAAAATTAAATAGATAAGAATGGATATTTTCCAGAAAAACCCAAAACAATAGAATATTTTCATACAAGCCCTTCCACCCAATAAAATTTTTTCCAGGAGTCCGTCCCCTTTTCACAATTTGTGGTTTTGCAAAAAATCAGTTAGGAATTTTTAAAACATTTACGTGGGGACCACTAGTTAGTTATAAGAACTTAGTAATTCAAAATTAAGGATTTTAAAAGTTAGGAGGGAAGTAAAAAAATTTTTTTTAACTAAATTCAAATTGCTTTTAATTAATATCCATTAAGATAATTATATTTTTTAAGAATAGGTAAATCAATTAAATATTCTCTTAAACAACCATAAAATAAAATATGTCTAAATAATAAAACCCCATAAAATTCAAAATTTTCATAATTCGGGAAGCGGGGTTACTAATCTACCCCCCTTAGAAAAATTTCGTCCTCGAAATTTCAAATGACATAATAAACACATTTAAGATTGACAAATTACGAAAACTTGGAAATAACGAAAATTTGTTTAAACCTAGGATTCGTATAACTAGTAAAACCACGAATTCCTAGAAATGATTAAAGTAAAATAAAAGAAAATTCTAGGCAAGATAAATGAGAAAATTTAAAATTTAGGCATATTAAAAGTAGCACCAATTGACAGCGATAAAATTATGTCCTAAATTCAATAAATTATTTAAGTATAACTAGCACGGCTATGATTGAAATTCAAATCAATTAAACATGAGTTAATAAAATATGGACAAAAATTATTTAAACTTGATAAATGCCAAAATACAATAACTTTAGAAATGATACAACTAGGTACAAACAAGGAATTTGAATATTTAGCTATCAAATATGGAACCATTAAAATATACGCAATACACCAAATCAACCATGAAAAGATTGAACTAACAGATATGAAGGAAGGGTCCTAATAAATTTTAAGATAATCAATGAAAAGGAAATCAATTGCAGTGATTCACATAAGGTCAAGAAAATTTTCTGATAAAATTGTCAATGGTAATAAGAGATAAAACGTGGTGTATAACACGGATATAATCTCAATAGTATTCGAAAAAATATACATATCTGAAATCACTTTGCCTATAGTTCCTTTACCACCAGTGTAGTGTACATCTGACTGCAATGAACCTTTTGCTCGATGACTCATATAGTAATAATTTACCGAATATTTCTTTTAATTTTTATCCATGTTATCGGAACAACTCAAGATATCAAAAATTTATGATTTAGGACATAGCCTCAATAATATCCGAGAACCTATGAAAACCTGTAATTACTTTGACTTAGAGCTCCTGCCTCGCCAGTACGCAACTGACTGCAGTGAACCCGCGGTCTCCATAATCCAGATAAATGACTGCAGTACGCATCTGCCACGTCATAGTAGGTCATCGAATACTCTGTCAAACACTATTCATAGGAATTTGAAAGGAGTTTACAAAATTTCATACGAATTCTAAACCCTAATCATGATGGAAGGTGAAGTTATCTGTCCTTAAAAATAAGTAGTTACTGAGAAACAGATAGCGGGACAAGGAGATTAAAAAAAATGAATCTTAAATAAGAAATAAATGACTCGAATTACAACAAAGAAATTTTAGAAATTCTAGATATTAAGAGGAAATCTAATGAAAGCTCAAATACTGTGAATCAAATATTTATACTAAAAAAATATATTAGATAGATAATCTTAAAATCCTTGAGCGCAGGAGAATCAATATCCTTGGCGTTGCGTGTTTGAATCATTCTGAAAAATAGAAAACCAGTTAGATTAGGCCTAAACTATAAGATAACAACAGCCTTAGTAAAACTATAACCATAACCATTTCCCACGGATCCTATGCTGTGTTGAGTTTCCTTAGTTTCGCTGGTCCCCTAATAGCACTCTATAGCCTAAGTGCCATTAGGACTGACCTGCACGGGCCACCACTAAAAACATGTCACGACCCGCTCCCGAATAATCGGACACGAGTCGGACACGCCCAGCCTTCGTCGATGGACACGACGAAGTAAGATGTACAATTCTAAGGAAAACTCCAAGATACAACAAATATAAACTATCACAGCTGCTATATACGTTCCCAGAATCACAACAATCTACAAGATATTTATACAATATCATCCGGAGACAAATCCGGTAACATGAATAAAAATTATACAATCCTGAAATCCTCAATACAATATAATACAACTCTAATGAACTAGAAAATGATCTAAACTAGAGCATTGCAACTCTAAGTCCATCCTGAAACACAACTCCACCATCTCCGGGCTCTGACACAAGGTGTTACAATATCAACAAGCACACCTGCAACGTATCCTGTCAGGAAAAGAGCAAAGTACAACCCCGACAAGAAACTCTAAACAATGTAAACTGAAATGCATGAAAAAGAATCACGATATGAACTATGGTACAAGATAGGAATATGAAACTGTGGTACAGGAATAACAATGAAACTATGGTACTGGATCCAGAAACAATAAATTATTCTATCAGTGTAACATGCATTTGAAATAACTATCATAGTATGTGACTGGCTGGGTAAATAGCGAACAGTGAACAGTAAACAATGAAAAATGGTACGGGTTAGGGTCCCACGTGTACGATGTGAGACCTAAGCTATTAGTCAATGCCTAGCTAAAATAGGATTGGTCACATATTTGTAGTATTTCCCCACCCCAATGTACAAGTAAGAAACAATGAACTATGAACAATGAACGATCAACGGTGAACATTGAACAATGAATAGTCGTGTGTACAATGTGTCAATATGAGAACAAAAAACAAGACAGAAATACAGAGTAAAGAGATAGAATCGGTGTACTTGACTTGCTCCGGGATATCACGAGTAGGGAGATCGTAATCTCTCCGATTACCTATTTTAGATACAAGTTGGTTAGCCTCTAAATCATCAGCTAAAACTACTAACTATCTAATAATCCAATTTACTAATGAGTCAAAACTATATATATAATCTAGCTATCAATATTTTAGACACTATAGATTAATCAAAATACTATTGAAAATACTTAACTATATTTAGCAAAGTCATTTATGTTTAGAAGATGCTCGCTAGCTAAACTATAAAAATATTGGTATTAAAATATTACCGAATTACAAAATTATATAACAAATCTTACTAATTAATATAATCTAACTAACACATCTTCATATAGTGTTTTTAGCAAGAAAATAGCATATATCAATCCTATTAGCAATTTATAAAATAGGCTTTTGGACAAACTGATAAATATAGTTTAAACATTTGAAATTCTTACTAAATAGTAATAATATTTGTACTGATCTAAACTGTTTAGCAATACTAATAAAAGAAATCAACATTCATTATTATTACTTAAAAAAATATTACTACCTCAAACATGTTTTCCTTTATGACCCTTAGATAGTCACAACAAGGTTTATTTAAGGATCTAGTTTGTTAATACAGCCCAACTCGACTCCAATACTGTCGACCTTTTTCCTAGAGTCACCTCTCCAATATTCTATTTATCAATTGTCAACCCAGATTAAACATTATAATTCTACTCAAAAGCACGACAAATCCATAAAACCAAGAGTGCATCTAGACATTTTAAACTAAAAATTCGAAGAACAAGATTCCCGCCTACAATCTCTGCAATTTAATTCACAAGGCAACCAACCCTAGAACCATAGTTCAAGAACACCCGAACATGTCCAGTAGGATACACGAAGCCTTTAATGTCCAAGTCTTTCTTGCAACCTAATGCTCTATCACAAGCATACACCTTACCTGTAGCTCAACCTAGACCAAGAGCACATAGAAACTCAAAAAATAGGCTAACTAATCCCCGTCCAAAAATGCTGTTGAGCTCTCTATTAGCAACCCCAGCAAGAACTCCAAAACCCAACTCCTAATCCAATAACACAGCCCTATGCACCTGCAACCCAAGCCATCAAACACATCTGAAAATAATGGCTACTTCACAACTCCTATTCTACAGCTAGCAAAAGAGATAGAACAAAAATATAACCAAAAACAAAACAAAAGATTCAGTAGTCCTTCAAAGCCAATGTCTAGCCAGTACACACATACAGAACTAACTCCACTGAACCGAAACATGAGTTCTAATTCCTTCGTACCACCTCCAACTATGGACACAAGATACAGCTAACATAGCTAAGAAGGACACGGGCCAATCACAACTCCACGGGTTTCAGTCGCCTCCCTGTCTAAACACCCCCATCAATTCAGCCAGAGAATTATACAACCAAATTGAATCATAGAAAAATTATACAGCCATTGGAAACAAAAATAAAAAATATAGAAAATATACAATTCAACTGTTTACAAATCATAATAGGAAATCCTGCCAACGCTAAACTTCCATTATAGATATGCCCAGTTCCTGGACACACACCCCGATCGGACACGAACATCACTAACTCGCACACAGGACACGTCCCATTCTATTCCAGACCAGACAAACATCGCACTTATTCAAAATCCCAAAGTAGCATTCTACAGAACCAAAAGAGAAGAGTTACGTGAAGAGAAGATCCTATGGAGATAAGAACACGTTCTACTAGGTCGGAGGTGATCCACGAGTCCAGTTGTACTTGAGAACTCGGCTGCGGCATTAATTCAAACACAACTCGAACAAAAATATGGAAGGCAAATCAAAAGTCGATCGTTCGATTGAAGTCGTTGATTCTCGTCGAGATGGTCCAGATCTGAAAGGCCGGAACCGGAAGTTCACCGATGGAAAGAATGAGAGTAGCCAGGGAGGAAGAGTGCAATCGCCGAGAGGGAACGTCATCTGAACCGTCGCCAACAATGATGCTCGCCGTAGAGGTTCATGCCATGGCTGATCTGGAGCGATTTGCCATGCGTCGAGGCTCGACACACCGATCCACTGATCACTGTCCTCGAAAAGATTCGGTCGCCGTCTCCAATAAGCCACGGCCAGCCGAGCACCACCGGAGAATCGAACGCACAGCCGCCCGTCGTTCGCCGAGGAAAGAGGTCCGCCGCCCCATAATTGTCGGAGGAGGTGACTCCGTCGTTGCCTAGAGTCCCTCGACACCGGAGTGGGATCACACGAGCGTCGTAGAAGAGGTCGCCCGTCGCCGGAGTAGTCGTCGACGGCTCGAGAAATTAGGTTGGGGTTCAAAAATTTAGGAAAAGAGGGTCGAGAGTCCTGCTCTCGGCAAGAGGAAAAAGTTGAACTGAATGGGAAAGAGAGAGAGAGAGAGAAGAAATTAAATAGATAAGAATGGATATTTTCCAAAAAAAACCCAAAATAATAGAATATTTTCATAGAAGCCCTTCCACCCAATAAAATTTATCCCAGGAGTCCCTCCCCTTTTCACAATTTGCGGTTTTGCAAAAAATTAGTTAGGAATTTTTAAAATATTTATGTGGGGACCACTAGTTAGTTATAACAACTTGGTAATTCAAAATTAAGGATTTTAAAAGTTTGGAGGAAAGTAATTTTTTAAAAAAAACTAAATTCAAATTGCTTTTAACTAATATTCATTAAGATAATTATATTTATTAAGAATAGGTAAATCAATTAAATATTCTCTTAAACAATCATAAAATAAAATATGTCTTAATAATAAAACCCCAGAAAATTCAAAATTTTATAATTCGGGAAGCGGGATTGCAAGCCTGGTCCGTCAATATGGCATTTGCCGACGCCTACGAAGAAGATGAAGACATTCCTGAACTTCTTGAGTTAGAGCCGTGGACACAACAACTAGATGCGCAGTAGGAGAAGCGGTTCGAACAAAGAGATCCTCCCACCGATGATGAGGTTGTACAAGTCGATCTCGGTGATGAGTCCTCTCCAAAGCCCATTTTTGTCAGCAAGAATCTGACAGACGAAGAGCGAGAATCACTACTACAACTCGTCAGAGAATACATCAACGTGTTCGCATGGAGCTACGAAGATATGCCAGGACTGAATCCCGAGGTTGTACTTCACAAGCTCAACATCCGTCCAGATGCAAAATCGGTCAAGCAACAGCAACGACGGTTCCGTCCTGACGTCATGAACGCCATTGAAGCTAAGGTCAACAAATTGATAGCCAGCGGCTTCATCCGTGAGGAACAGCATCCAGACTGGGTCACCAACATAGCACCAGTCCTCAAGAAAAGTAGAAAGATTCGAATCTGCATCGACTTTCGCAATCTGAATGAGGCGTATCCTAAGGATGAGTTCCCCCTCCCTATCACAGACATCATGATTGACAACACCTGTGGCTTCGAGTGTATGTCATTCATGGATGGCTTTTCGGGGTACAACCAAATCAAGATATTCCCTGATGACGAAAAGCATACATCATTCCGAATACCGATTGGCACATACTGCTACACAGTCATGCCTTTGTTTAAAGAATGCTGGCGCTACCTATCAAAGAGCTATGAGCGTCATCTTTAGAGACCACTTGCGTAAGACAGTGGAATGCTACGTCGACGATATCACCGTCAAAAGCCACTCTAAGGAAGATCATCTACATGATCTAAGGACGGTATTCGACCTGATACGAGCGCACAATTTGAAAATGAATCCCACAAAATCCATCTTGGGTGTATCCAGCGGGAAGTTCTTGGGTTTCATCATTACTTCCCAGGGTATCCATATAGACCCTGAGAAGACGAAAGCAATTATGGAGATGGGTCCCCCGAGAAACCTCCGTAAACTCCGAGGCCTTCAAGGGAGGCTGGCCTACATCAGGAGGTTTATCTCTAACCTCTCCGAACGATGTCAACCAATCACCCACCTCATGAAGAAAGGCATTTCATTTGTATGGGATGAAGAATGCCAGTGCGCCTTCGATAGCATCAAAGAATATCTAACGAACCCTCCAGTCATGGTAGCCTCGGTCGCTGTAAGACCATTCCTGCTCTATGTAAGAGCGATGGAACATTCTCTCGGTGCTCTGCTAGCACAAAACAATGATGCAGGCCACGAGTAGGCTATATATTACCTCAGTCGAATGATGATGGGGCCGGAACAACGATATACTGCCATCGAAAATGAGTGCCTTGCTCTAGTTTTCGCCATTCAGAAGACGCGATACTACGTCACGGGACAAACCATCCATGTCGTATCAAGAGTCAACCCCCCCCAAGGGTTTTCATGACCAAGCTAGGTGCACTTAGCTCTCGTCTCTCTACCTGGGCAATTTTATTGTCTTCCTACCACATGATCTTCGTCCCGCAGAAGGCTGTTAAAGGTCAAGCTCTTGCAGACTTTTTAGCAGCTCATCAAGGTTCGGAGTCAACCAGAATAGACGAAGAGATTCCAGATGAGGTCACCAATTCAAATGTGGCCTCTCACAATACCGTATGGCGAATGTTCTTCGACTGCGCTTCTAGAGCTGGGCCCAAGGGCAAGATCGTCGCTGGAGTCGGAGTGGTGCTGATTTCTCCTTCCGGGCTGGTGATCAATCGGGCTTACTCCCTCACGGAGTCCTGCTCAAACAATATGGCCGAGTACAATGCCTTGGTCATTGGCCTCCGACTTACAAAGGAGCTGGGAGTAGAGTATCTTGAAGCATACAGCGATTCACAGCTAATTGTCAATCAGATCCGGGGCTCATACAAAGTGCGTCATGAAGACATAATCCCCTATCACCAAATAGCGATTGACATCATCTCGTCCTTGGAAGGATTCTTTATAGAATATGTTCCCATGCTCCAGAACATTGAAGTCGATGCCCTAGCGGGCCTAGCCGCTTCCTTAGTAGTTCTGAATCATGCTCACCACTTGGTTGACATCATAGGCCGTGAGTTGGTCTGTCCCAGGAATAATGTTCAATGTGTTGAGAGTTACTCCGCTCTGACAGTCGACGAAGCACCAGACTGGAGACAACCATTCATCGACTTCGTGGTCTATAACATCCTGCCAGAGAATTCGAACGAAACTACTTCTATCAGAAGATGTTCTCTCAGATTCTTCTACGATACAGAGACGAAAATGCAATATTGACGATCATACAACGGATTACTGCTTTGATGTCTGTCAAATACAGAAGCCAAAGAAGCCATACGTGAAGCTCATGATAGCATCTGTGGGGCCCATTAGCCTGGCCCAAATTACATGATCGCCTCCGACGAATAGGCTATTACTAGCCCACGATGGTTACGGATGCAACAGACTATGCACGAGAATGTAAAGCATGTCAAGTCCACGCAGACTTCATTCACCAACCATCCGAGTTTCTACATCCGACGGTGGCATCCTGGCCATTCGAAGCATGGAGAATGGACATGATTGGTCCGATCACTCCACCTTCATCCCGAGGACACCACTTCATACTCGCAATCACAGATTACTTCTCCAAATGGGCGGAGGCTATTCCGCTGGCAGAAGTCAAGACTTCAAACGTGATCAGCTTCCTCAAGCATCACATCATTTATCGCTTTGGACTGCCCCGAAGGATCATCGACGACAATGGTCCGCAGTTCGTAAGCCATGTCTTCTATCGATTTTGTGATAAACACCGAATCCAAAATATTGGTTCAATACCATACAACCAGGCGACTAATGGTCTAGCTGAAGCGTTCAACAAAACAATCATCAAGCTTCTCAAAAAGTTCGTGTCATCAAACAAACGCCACTGAAATGAAAAGCTCGACGAATGCTTATGGGCATACCGCACTACAGTACGGACGGCCACTAGGAACACACCTTTCTCTCTGGTATATGGAAGTGAGGCAGTTCTCCCACTGGAAACTCAAATCCCCTCACTCCACGTCGCCCTCACCTATCGGTTGACAACAGATGATAATCACCATCGCCGACTGCAAGAGTTGGAGGCCCTAGATGAGAAGCGCCTGTTAGCTCAACAACGAATCGAGCTGTACCAAGCCGTATCTCCGGGGCCTTCAACAAGAAGGTTAAAATTAGAATATTCCAAGTGGGCGATCTCGTTCTGGCAGTTCGGAGGCTGATGGTTATGACTCACAAAACCGCCGACAAGTTCCAGCCAAAGTGGAAAGGCCCGTTCATCATCGATGCTATATTCTGCAATGGAGCTTACCGCCTCGCAAAACAAAATGGAGACTTGCTCATGTTGCCCATCAACGACAAGTTCCTAAAGAAGTATTACGTCTGAAATGACATCTGCCATGGTGTTGAGTTATGTGCCCTTAGGTACCGCTGAATTCACACGTGTCACGACCCGCACCCTAGAGTTAGGGCACGAGAACGTAACAACGCCCAGCCTACGCCGCAGTGTCGGCGGTTAGAACGTTGTCCTAGGTCTCAATGCATCTAACAGTATAAGACTAAATAATTTATACTCCCCGAATGGGGGTGACATAGCAGAATGTAAACTCAATCACATCTAAGGTAGAGCATAAAGGAAGATAGATAAAACATAAAATCGAAAGAGAAACAACAGATAGAAAGTCTAAGTGTCTAAGATACAAACTCAGAATACATTTCAACACTCAAATACAGTAATCCATAAATACAACTCAAGATGACTGAAAATAAACTATAAGCAAAAATCCTAGCTATCTATGCAACCTCTACTGTCTCCTCTAGGCTAGCAGGCAACCTCCAGGCTATCTGTGAAATTTATCAACAGGTCCAGTCAGGACAGGAGCGAGCACATTACATCTCAACAGTTTATAGCAGGTTAGAAAATATAATCATGCAGTAAAGTAAGATACATGTACTGAAAGAATGCTGTATGTAAACAGAGAGAGATCTGTAATAGAAATATCTACTATAAATAGAGAACTAACATGTGGCTAGTGAGTCAGAGTACAATATAGACATGTAAATAGCATAGAAGATTCTGATAAGACACTATGGAAGAGATTCTGATAAGATACTTCTTGGGTATTATTCACATGTCTACTTCTACTCTCCCGTACCCCCAATCAGTACACAAGGATCCAAACGTTATGTTATGATACTATGTAACAGCCCCCGAAGGGTGGTAAGCCTCCGAAAGGTGATAAGCTCCCAAAGGGTGATATGCCCCCAAAGGGTGATAAGCCTCCGAAAGGTGATAAGCCCCCGAAGGATGGTACATAGTAGTCCCAAAAATAGGGATTCTAGGAGACTCTGTGATCATAAGAGTATATGTCACAAGTGATCGAAGAACCTGTGAAGCATAGTGATACGACATGTAAGTGAAACGCACAGAACATGTAGTACCCGATGCTCCTTAAGGATAACATCTCAAGAAGGGATCCGACAATACCAACCCGTGTGACCAACGTGATAGTACAAGTAAAGTAATTTAATACAGAAAATAATTCTAAGCCGGATATAAAATGATCAGAGAATGTACTCGCCTGATATCTGAATGTCCAAGGTAAAGGTACTGTCCGAGGAGAGGTGTCTGGCTCCTAATTAGAATAGCACAAGTCACAACATGTCCAGAAGGGTAATATAAAGCACTACAATACATTCTACATGAATCTAGGTCACACTAGGCCAAAGTCAACCCTTGGTCAACTCTGGTCAACTGTACTAGTCAACTAGGTCAAACTAGGTCATGTCCTAACCCAGCAAGTCTTACTAGGCCTGACCAAGACTATCCTAGCAAGCACACATCAATACCAGGCTATACAAGCCAACATACACCCAACTCTATATAGCATGCAATTATTCAATACTCAAATAGGCAAGAATTCATATTGGATATACACTAGGTAATCTATTACTTTAAGCTATATATGTCTACACATATATACACAGGCATATATTGGTATTCAACATTAGGTCTATAATCATGACATTTCAAATGGTTATATAAACTTATATATTACAACACAGTATGCTAACATATATAATATACATACATAGCTAAGTTAACTGTATTCATAAATACTTATTTAAGAGGCTATGTGTGTGTATGTGAACATGGAAAAGGGGCAAGTGAGGGTTAAATGGGCATACATAGTGTATACATATCAAAGAGTGTCAAAGTGTAAGTGAACAATATGTCAGTTGTGATAGTGTCAACATAGTGTAAGGGGGGTACATGAGGTAATATAGGATTTGTGTTAACATAGAATATTACATCTCATTAACTTCTATATTGCATACATTACATCTATTATTATATTATATTCTTGCTTGCATTCATTCATTTATTCTCTTGCACTACTATATGCACCATACATTACATACTATGGAACCTACATATTCATTACAAGCCATACTTATACATGCTTAAATTAGATAGGATACTTACACCTCATACATCATTTATTTAAACATTTACTCATGCTTGCATTCTCTATTTAATTACATAATATATATATATTAACATGGGTTAAATCAAATAGAACATTATATTACACACAAGGGTGCACAAAATGCATATACCGAATAGTAACTCCTACTAATAATTAATACTGTACCATCTCAGCATGAATTAAAATCTAGGATTAAATTATGTTATAGATCTATGTGTTAGCTTTCCGAAACTTTAAACGGATCGCGTTTTCATTTCCGGAAACTCCCGGAATCGCAAAAAACACCGAGAACGCATTTGTCTTTCATACAGCTGACACTCAATAATTCGTCAGAAAGTTACAGGAAGAATTGGACCTATTAATACATATTTTTGGAAAGCTAACTCAATACGCTTCTTTTAAAAAATGGGAGATTAAACCGAGCCTTGAGCTAGAAGTTATGCCATTTCTAAGTTAGGGCTGAAATTAAAAACGTGGATAAAAATCATGACGGATTTGGATAGTTTGAGACAAAAGAACACAAGTATATAACATAATATATCAAGAACTCACTCTCTACTCTAATATATATATATATATGAGACACTATAGAACACATCTCTAATACAAAAATATGAGATTAAATATGTAATAATTCATTCATACATAACAACAAAACATAGTGTGTCCAAATTTAGGGTTTTCCCACATGGACACAACCACAACACAAAGGACACTCCTATGACCTCCAAATGGACACGAAATAGACACAAATGGAGATACAACCATGGGGGTCATTCCTATGGGTTCAAAATAGACCTATGTGCATGAGAAAATAAAAAGGAGAAGGGATTTATACCTCCCGGTAGATCGAATCGAAGAAAAGCCTTCCCGGAGCGACACCGACACGTAGAGATTCCAAAAGGACACGAACGAGCTCCGAATCCTCCCAAACTTGGGTAGCTTCCTCCTTGGCTAGAATGGAGAAGGAAAGAAGAAGATTTGGTGGCGAAATGGAAGGATTTGCTAGAAAAATTGCTAGGAATTGCTCTCTAGGAATTTGGGGAAGAACAAGAGAGAGTGTGGATGAGAATAATGAAATGAACTTGAGCCTATCCTCTCCCAAAGTGGCTGGCCATATGGGGCTAATTTTTCTATTATGGTAAGGTCCAAAATGCCCCCACTAACCTATTCTATGAGTATTAGGAAAGGGCTAATTGGTTGGGGCTAAATTAGTCATTCTAAAGTCTCTAATCACACTAACCTTATCCATAATAATTAGTCTAACCTCTAACTAAAATATTTCTATCATGTGGACTAAAATTAATATCATGTGGGCCATGCCTAACTAGTGTGTGGGTCCCACTAGAGTCAAACTTCCCCCGGGTCCCCGTTACAAGTAAGATTGAGATGAAATTCGAACCCGACTCAAATAATCCCAAAACAATATCATAAATAATAAAATAATATCAAAATAATTCAAAGAGGTCAAATACAAAAATATCCTTAGGCAAAAAATGACATTAAAATATTATAATCACATGGTTAGGCTCTAGGTCAAACAGTCTCTAGGGTTTCACTAGCAAACGTCAAAACTACAAGTCATTGATTTAAATAATTTTAAAATGATTTAAAATCACAAAAAAATCATATCATGAATTAAATATCATTATTAATATAATTATAAACACAAAATTTCAAAATTACCCTCATTTGGAAAACTGGGTGCTACGACTCTACCCACCTTAGAAAAATTTCGTCCTCGAAATTTAAGATCGATAGTACTCCTTCTAGAGCCTCTAACCTACCCAATATCTAAGGTAACACTTCCTAACACTGGAATAATAAACAAACATCTAAATAGTGTCAATCTAGGAATACCTCCAAGACCGCTCTACTGTACGGCGGTAATGAAACTTCAATAAAATATGGACTGGAACCTATATCCAAGGGACATGACCTATTTTAAAGTGGTCTTAACTAAGGATGAAAAGGAAATGATCATAAGCTATAGGTATGCTCAAACTATTATCTTCCTATTAACCATCTATTAATACATTCTATTACCATAGGAACGATGCATTACTAAGACATATAGGCCCCTATCTCTCATAACACATTTATACTCACCAAAAGACTAGTACATCCCATCAAGGCTGATACTATAATCTCTCATAAATCTCATAAGCTACATATTTATAGACACACATTCCCACATCAAGGACTAACCTATATATATCTATAACTGATACTAATAGGGTGACGTCCCTATTTCCCAACAATCAAGGTCTAAATTTTTTTTATCTAAATCATGCAATTTGAAGGAATAGTATATAAGGTCAGGGTATACCGTAGCAGTTGGAAGTCTCACCTAGGTACACTAATCATTTTAGGTCAAAACAGTACTATGGTATCAATACACAAACAATCTAGGGTGTCCTAATTGGGAAGGTAAGGGAACAACAATCATCAAGGTTGTAGGGCTGTCTACCATCCTATATAAAAAATTGGTCATTAACAAGCAACTAAGAATATTATTAAAAGGTTACTATTCCATAAAATGGCAAAAATTGAAAATTTAGGCACAACAAATCACAAATAGATTGTTGTCTTGACACGATCTAAGTTGATCAATTTCGAGATTAAAACGAGATTTGGACAAGAAGGGAAATCAATAAAATCAAAGTATGAGCACGAGCATCCAATAATGGAGGTTCAGGTCATGATTAAATTTAATTCGACTGAGTACGAATACGAGGTTCATAGGCGATGAAAAGATTTCAAGGAGAATTATCAAGGCTGTCGCGAATGAGACTCTAGGGTCAAGTTTAACTATGTCTCCATTCTCGAAAATTGATACATGAAAAAGCGAACCAAAGTGGAATAGGTTGATCAGACCATCGTGTACCGGTTCTGATTAGACAATATGTTAGTGGGTGGCCACCCAATAAAATATGTCATGACCAAGCTCGAAAATAGATAAGCTTGCAAAACAAAGGCTAATTTAGCAGCACAAGAATGATGAAAGGAATTACATAGTCCAAGTTTCTTAACCAACGGGTCAAGTAATCAGATAAGGTACAAGGTTAAGCATCTAAGGAAACAAGCAGAACACCATCACATGTCGGGTCGAAAGAATTGAGTCAAGGCTGGATTTCTAATTGAAATAAGAAGAAATTTAGTATAATGGTAGAGGTTATAGTTTAGCCAGTTGACCAGAAGATCATATCAAGAAAATAGAGTACAAGAAGACGGGTTTTAGTGGGACATGATATACCTACACGAAGGTGAGCTCGTCTAGGTCTTGCATATAAGATTTGTTGGAGGGTAACAGCTAGTATTACATTCCGAATATCAAAGTCACGATAAGGAACGTCAAGGATCTCAATTAGAAAGTGGGAGTTCAAGAGGTGGTAATTAATGCACAAAAATAATGATGATCGAGTAAGTCATCTGCTTCTGATACTCTTAAGTTCATCTGGTCATAACTTGCCAATCATATCTTTACCTCACCAGTCTCCATATGAAAATTTAACCTTTACTTAAACCATTACCATGACTACCGTAGGCAATTCCTAATTTCCAAACATCACTCTTGAAGCACAGCCCTCACATTTAGGAATCAACATTAACCATTTATTTAAATTTCCAAGTTCTTTCACCTTGTCTTAAATTTGACCCAAAACCTCTAAATCCCGTTTACGAATTCCTTGAACTTGTTCAAATTGTTCTCCTCGTATTATTTAATTTAAATCTCTAGGCCTTACAAAACTTATCTTCCATCATAAAATCAACTTCCGTATTTTCTTCGACATACACCCTTGAATATTATTCTCCTAAAAATATTTCACAACAATCTCTAAACTTCCATAACTTTGTGTTCTCTCTATCCCTAGTCATTTCCTCGCAACATCTTGTTTAATATCCTTATTAAACACAATTAACTTCTCTTTTCCATCACTAACCTTCTACATAGCCTCAGAGTAAAAGTTTTCCCTAGAATCAATAACCAAGATTTTCTAAGTTCTCAAAACTAGGTTGACCTCTGATATCCTCATTAGTTTTGAATACACCTATAAACTATCTCATAACCCCAAAATTTCTCTAAATGTAATTATTTCCAGATTGGCAGTATACATCTCCTTATTCTTTTCGAGACCTTTACCACATTTCTATCTCAAGTTTCCATATGGAACACTCCACATTTGATTTCCTTTAGATCATCATAAAATAACCAGTTACGTCTTCTCTGAGCTACATAATTTACGTCACTTCCTTAGCCTTCTCCATGCAAAAGATACGAAGATTTAAGGGTTTCGAAGTAAATCTGGTAGAGACGATAAGATATGGGTAATTAATGTAATGAAACAGAGTTTAAGATAAGAGGTAAATAAGAATGTAAGGGAATAATGGCGAGAAAGAATAATAAAGATATGTTCCTTCTCATCGGTTCAAACGAGAGAAACCCATCAAGCTTAAATTGAATAGCAAGGAATGAGGGTGAATCCAAACAAGAGGAAAAGGAATTCCAATTGAAGTTCAAAATGGGTTTCTAAGGGGTCGTCCCAGAAATCTCTCAAAGAATCCTAAGTGTGATTGAGTACCTTGGATTTGAAAATATTAATCTAAATACAAAATTAAACAACAACTACAAAATTTTATCAAAATCATCAACTAATACAGGATTCAAAGTTCCACAATGAATCCACAAAATCAAATTCAAATCAAGGAAAAAGGTGAATCAAAACAAGAAAAAGGAGTTTAAATCGGAATTCAAAATGAGATTCTCAATGGTCATCCCAGGAATCTCTCAAGGAATCCTAACAGTGATTGAGTATCCTCTCATCCTAACATCTTAATTTATATATCCTATAGCAGGATCGTAGTAGTACAACTAAGTCGTTGCGCTACTACGAAATCGCACTAATGCGAATCTCGACCTGCATGGGCCACAACTAAAAATGTGTCACGATCCGCACCCTAGAGTTAGGGCACGAGAACGTAACAACACCCAGCCTACGCCGTAGTGTCGGTAATAGAACGCTGTCCTAGGTCTCAATGCATCTAACAGTATAAGACTAAACAGTTTATACTCCCCGAATGGGGGTGACATAGCAGAATGTAAACTCAATCACATCTAAGGTAGAGCATAAAGGAAGATAGATAAAACATGAAATTGAAAGAGATACAACAGATAGAAGTCTAAGTGTCTAAGATACAAACTCAGAATACATCTCAACACTCAAATACAGTAAACTATAAATACAACTCAAGATGACTAAAAATAAACTATAAGAAAAAACCCTAGCTATCTATGCAACTCTACTATCTCCTCTAGGCTAGCAGGCAACCTCCAGGCTATCTGTAAAATTAATCAACAGGTCCAGTCAGGACAGGAGCGAGCATATTACATCTCAACAGTTCATAGCAGGTTAGAAAATATAATCATGCAGTAAAGTAAGATACATGTACTGAAAGAAATGTTGTATGTAAACAGAGAGAGATCTGTAGTAGAAATATCTACTATAAATAGAGAACTAACATATGGCTAGTAAGTCAGAGTACAATATAGACATGTAAATGGCATAGGAGATTCTGATAAGACACTATGGAAGAGATTCTGATAAGATGCTACTTGGGTATTATTCACATGTCTACTTCTACTCTCCCGTACCCCCAATCAGTACACAAGGATCCAAACAGGTTATGTTATGATACTATATAACATCCCCCGAAGGGTGGTAAGCCTCCGAAAGGTGATAAGCCCCCAAAGGGTGATATGCCCCCAAAGGGTAATAAGCCTCCGAAAGGTGATAAGCCCCCGAAGGGTGGTACATAGTAGTCCCAAAAATAGGGATTCTAGGAGACTTTGTGATCATAAGAGTATATGTCACAAGTGATCGAAGAACCTGTGAAGCATAGTGATACGACATGTAAGTGAAACGCACAGAACATGTAGTACCCGATGCTCCCTAAGGATAACATCTCAAGAAGGGATCCGTATAGTACCAACCCATGTGACTAACGTGACAGTACAAGTAAAGTAATTTAATGCTAGAAATAATTCTAAGCAGGATATGAAATGATCAAAGAATGTACTCGCCTGATATCTGAATGTCCAAGGTAAAGATACTGTCCGAGGAGAGGTGTCTGGCTCCTAATTAGAACAGCACAAGTCACAACATGTCCAGAAGGGTAATATAAAGCACTATAATGCATTATACATGAATCTAGGTCAAACTAGGCCAAAGTCAACCCTTGGTCAACTCTGGTCAACTGCACTAGTCAACTAGGTCAAACTAGGTCATGTCCTAATCCAGCAAGTCTTACTAGGCCTAACCAAGACTATCCTAGCAAGCACACATCTATACCAGGCTATACAAGCCAACATACACCCAACTCTATATAGCATGCAATTATTCAATACTCAAATAGGCAAGAATTCACAATGGATATACACTAGGTAATCTATTACTTTAAGCTATATATGTCTACACATATATACACATGCATATATTGGTATTCAATATTAGGTCTATAATCATAACATTTCAAATGGTTATATAAACTTATATATTACAACACAATATGCTAACATATATATAATATACATACATAGCTAAGTTAACAGTATTCATAAAAACTTATTTAAGAGGCTATGTATGTGTATATGAACATGGAAAAGGGGCAAGTGAGGGTTAAATGGGCATACATAGTGTATACATATCAAAGAGTGTCAAAGTGTAAGTGAATAATGTGTCAAGTGTGATAGTGTCAACATAGTGTAAGGGGGGTACATGAGGTAATATAGTCTATTATTACATTACATTCATGCTTGCATTCATTCATTTATTCTCTTGCACTACTATATGCACCATACATTACATACTATGGAACCTACATATTCATTACAAGCCATACTTATACATGCTTACATTAGATAGGATACTTACACCTCATACATCATTTATTTAAACATTTACTCATACTTGCATTCTCTATTTAATTACATAATATATATACATTAACATGGGTTAAAATTAAATAGAACATTATATTACACACAAGGTGCACAAAATGCATATACCGAATAGTAACTCCTACTAATAATCAATACTGTACCATCTCAGCATGAATTAAAATCTAGGATTAAATTATGTTATAGATCTATGTGTTAGCTTTTCGAAACTTTAAACGGATCGTATTTTTGTTTCCGAAAACTCCCGAAATTGCGAAAACACTGAGAACGCATTTGTCTTTCGTACAGCTGACACTCAAATAATTTGTCAAAAAGTTACAGAAAGAATTAGACCTAATAATACATGTTTTTGGAAAGCTAACTTCAATACGCTTCTTTTAGAAAAAACGGGAGATTAAACCGAGCTTTGAGCTAGAAGTTATGACATTTCTAAGTTAGGGCTGAAATTAAAAATGTGGATAAAAATCATGACGGATTTGGGTAGTTTGAGACAAAAGAACACAAGTATATCACATAATATATCAAGAACTCACTCTCTACTCTAATATATATATATATGAGACACTATAGAACACATCTATAATACAAAAATATGAGATTAAACATGTAATAATTCATTCATACATAACAACAACACATAGTGTGTCCAAATTTGGGGTTTTCCCACATGGACACAACCACAACACAAAGGACACTCCTATGACCTCCAAATGGACACAAAATGGACACAAATGGAGGTACAACCATGGGGGTCATTCCTATGGGTTCAAAATAGACCTATGTGCATGAGGAAATGAAAAGAAGAAGGGATTTATACCTCCCGGTAGATCGAATCGAAGAAAAGCCTTCCCGGAGCGACACCGACACGTAGAGATTCCAAAAGGACACGAACGAGCTCCGAATCCTCCCAAACTTGGGTAGTTTCCTCCTTGGCTAAAATGGAGAAGGAAAGAAGAAGATTTGGTGGCGAAATGGAAGGATTTGGTGGAGAAATTGCTAGGAATTGCTCTCTAGGAATTTGGGGAAGAACAAGAGAGAGTGTGGATGAGAATAATGAAATGAACTTGAGCCTATCCTCTCCCAAAGTGGCTGGCCATATGGGGCTATTTGTCCTATTATGGTGAGGTCAAAATGCCCCCACTAACCTATTCTATGAGTATTAGGAAAGGGCTAATTGGTTGGGGCTAAATTAGTCATTCTAAAGTCTCTAATCACACTAACCTTATCCATAATAATTAGTCTAACCTCTAACTAAAATATTTCTATCATGTGGACTAAAATTAATATCATGTGGGCCATGCCTAACTAGTGTGTGGGTCCCACTAGAGTCAAACTACCCCCGGGTCCCCGTTACAAGTCAGATTGAGATGAAATTCAAACCCGACTCAAATAATCCCAAAACAATATCATAAATAATAAAATAATATCAAAATAATTCAAAGAGGTCAAATTCAAAAATATCCTTAGGCCAAAAATGACATTAAAATATCATAATCACATGGTTAGGCTCTAGGTCTAGGGTTTCACTAGCAAAACGTCAAAACCACAAGTCATTGATTTAAATAATTTTAAAATAATTTAAAATCACCAAAAATTATATCATAAATTAAATATTATTAGTAAAATAATTATAAACATGAAATTTCAAAATTACCCTTATTTAGAAAACTGGGTGCTACAACACCCCAACTACAAATATGCCAAAGTGATGAGTTATGTGCCTTGTGGTACCGCTGAATTCACACCCCGACTACAAATCTGCCAAAGTGATGAGTTATGTGCCCTATGGTATTGCTGAATTCACATCCCGACTACAAATCTTCTAGAATGACGAGTCATATACCCTCTCGTACCGCTGAACTTACATTCTGATCCCAAATCTTCAGATTGTCGAGTTATGTACCTGCAAATACTGCTGAACTTACATTCTGATCCCAAATCTCCTAGATTGTTGAGTTATGTACCTGCAAGTACCGCTGAACTCACACTCTGGTCACTACAGATAAATCTATATCGTATATTTTAGGTAGTAAGTCATGTATGATCATACCTCTGAACTTTTCTCCTAAAAGAGCTCCCTCCTTATGATCCAATACCCGTACTTTCAGTGCACAAAAAGTGTAATAGATCCACAGATTTTTCGAAACAACCACGTCGATGTTACCTCTGAGTTGTTTTCCTTCCATCAAAAACAAACCGCCCCCCTCACATAGAACTTTCACGTCCTCGTTACCTCTGAGTCGTTCTATGTATCCCTTCAAGGAGCCCCTCCTGCCATGTCCTCATTACCTCTGAGTAGGAAGGCTCCATCGAAGAAACCCTCATATTTACCATGTCCTCATTACCTCTGAGTAAGTATGTTGGTTCTCTCCCAACTTATTATCCGTATCCAGAACTAGGGTACGCCAAGGATAATAGGTCCACAAAAAGTCTCCCATTGGAGAACTACTACAAGCAAAGAATAGAGCGAATGTATTTTGTTCATTCAAAATCAGTTACATCCACATGACTACATCTCATGAGCAAGCCAAAAAAATTTTCTATCATTTCATTCAGACAAGAAGGAAGAAGATTACATTGATGTCCAAAAGAAGCAAAACACAAACTGCAGCTAAAGACAGACATAAATACCAAGACAAAAGACGGACATTTATGAAAGCCTACGAATCCTAGTTACGGGGGAGCATATACCAGTCCCTCAACCATTTTTCATATGAAGGATCTACTTGAGCAAAATCCTCGTCCGGAGCAGGAGGGTCAGAACTCCCAATACTACCGCCGACAGACTGGGGCTCCTCCTTTACAGCAACTTCAATAGGCGCCAACCCTCCTTTCTGTTCCTCCATTTTTGGTATTACCTCCTCCTTAATGAGCAGTGACTCTTGTTTGAAAGGAGGTAGCAGCTTTTCCTTCACAAAGATCTCAGCCTTCGGCAGGGATGCTGTAAGAATCAAAGATAAAAAGAAACAAAGTTAGAAGATGGCCAGAGCCTCATGCGGCCCAATCCAGATGAGCTTATGCGGTCTTGTTTAAGGTGGGATTCATGCGGTTCGATTCAGAGAGACTTATGCGGCTCTGTACGATGGGTCATTATGCGGTTCAGTTTGTGAAGTGTCTATGCAGCTACTATACAAATCCCCATGCGGCTCGAACATGGGGTATACCCCCATGTGGCTCGGACATAGGGTATACCCCCATGCGATTCGGACGTGGGACATACATACGGCCTATACAATTTGAACAGTCCGATGAAGACGAGGGACGCATTAAAGGCTTGTGCATAAAGCATGCAACAAAGCCATCTTTATTAGGATTTCGAAGTATACGATATTCCCAAACCCTTACCAATCATGGTGGAGTGAACGTCGGGGTGGACTTCGGGCGCTGTGGCTGACAAAGAAGCCACTCCCTTACTCTTCGTCGTGGCTTTGGAAGACTTGGAAGCCATTGTTGATTGATGGGCGGAGAAAGGAAGACGAAGGCAGCAACTTAGGGTAAGAAGAGTTAAAGACGAGAGAAAGTAAAGAAGTCTCCATGTTCCACAAACCCTCTTATTTATAGGCAGACAAAAGGGGGGCTCATGAACCGACGGACGCTGCGATCCTCGTGCTGTATAAAAAACAGAATCGACTCTTCGGGCATCGAGGCAAATCTGAATATTTAAAACTGACCATTGGGATCCTCCCCCAAAAAGCGGCTTTAAATCCGAGAGCAAATCAAGGGCAATAAATGAGATGCATACGTGGTAGGAAGACGTGGTAGGGAGCCTATGTGGCCAGACAGTCCATGCGGCTAGGAAGTCCATGCGGCTAGAAAATCCATACGGTCAGAATATCCTATGCGGCCAGAAGAGCTTATATATAGCCATGCTTCTTATTCAAAGTATTTCAATTTTGTAAATTGAAAATTTTGAAGGGGGTCTTGTAGAAGCATGGAAAAAGACATGGAAAGCCCATACGGCTCAAAACATAAGGCACCTCATGCGGCTCCAAAAGTCCTTCATGCAGCTCGGATGGCTCCACGCCCCGTGGCCTCACGCTGTCCGATCCGACAACTGGCCATAAAGCAGCAGCTTGAATTAATTACTCTGACGACAGCCCTGATAATGCCAGCTCTGACAAATGATAGCTTTGACATAAAAGTCAAAATGATGACTCTGACATGATGGCGTGTTCCTAGGGAAAAGAAGAAAATCTTTTATAGCTGGCATGATCCGCCAAATCCTAAAGCTCCCTATGTGGCTGCCACCCCTATGCGGCTGCCCTGTTCATACGGCTGCCCTCTTTATGCGGCTGCCACCTTCATACGGCTGCAGCTGTCGCCTTCATGTGGCTGCCTCTTTAATGCGGCTGCCTCCTTCATGCGGCTGTCTCCTTCATACGGTTGTCTCCTTCATGCGGCGGCCACCTTCATGCGGCTGTCACCTTCATGCGGCTGCCTCCTTCATGCGGCTGCCACCCTCATGCGGCTGCTACCTTTATGCGGCTAGGATCGTAGGGGCTACCCGTATGCGGTTCACTTAGAGACCGCACTCATGCGGCTCTATCAGGACATCCCACTCACGACAGTTGAGACACGTGGTGGTCCTCATACACGTGGCGATCCTCATGACAGTTGAGACACATGGATGTCTTATCCCCTTGGAGTTATGGCTGCTCGCAAATCATAACAACCAGATTTAGTGCAATCACCATAATTACTCGGATCAAATCAGATTTGTTGTAATTAAGCAAATTGAACACGTGGACGAAGATCGAGCTTGTCATTATGAAGGTTCATTGCAATCAACATTAATTGCCCATACGGATTTGGCGCAATCAAGAATTAACTGTCCAGATGTGATGCAATCAAGATTAATGGTCCAGATGATTGTTCATCGACTTTTCAAAGGGGAAATCATTGTAAACCATAGTGATCATATCCTCAATTCTATAAATAGCAAAGTTCTATTCCCTTACAAACCCTGGAGAAAAAGATGAGGAGAATTCCAGAGAGAAAGAGACTATTTCCATTCGGCTGGACACACAGAGAGATAAAGGCACACACATAGGATTATTCACACATATCTCGAGAGCATTTCTTTATCAGAGCCAAGGCTACGTCCGATCGTCCAAGGAGTAAGGCAGAGCTGCCGTCGCTTTTTCGAGCCTCTATTGTCACCCCCAGAATCAAAAATAAACAATCGTACCTAGATTGTTGTAGCTAGGTTTTCATTCCTAGGCTTTCTTTGTATGAGCGAGTTTGTATTGTGAGTCTAAGTTCAGTCCTCCTATAAAATTATTCTGTACTTTTACAACCAATGGCAAATACCTACCCCATCTACAAACAACCCAATGCCTAACATCCTCACATGGAATATTCGAGGGCTGGCCAACAAACCTACCTTGAGGAGATTAATTAGCCTCAAGAAAATCTATCGAATCGACCTTCTGATCATCATTGAACCCAAAATCCCCAAAAGGAGACTCAAATCCATTCAACTCCAACTCGACTTCACATCCGCGGTTGCCGGATGCCATGACATTTGGATCCTGTTAAACACCGATTGCAAAATTGGCATCGTGAACGACTCCGATCAGGCGCTTTCCTGCTAGGTTGAGCATCCTTCCCTCAAGTCCAAAGTGCTTTTCTCTGCTGTCCACGATAGCTGCATGTACACCGAGCACAAGAACCTATGGGATACCCTCATGGACACCCATCAACTCCTCAATAATCTTTCGTAGATCTGCTTTGGAGACTTCAACACAATCTCGTATTGTGAGGAGAAATCGGGGGGTCACCCTCCCCCACAGCCGACGATGAACGACTTCAACACTTTTATCTTCAACGCCCACTTGTCCTCCTGCAGTACACCGACAACGCTTTCACCTGGTGTAACATGCAAGAGGGCGCCCGCAGATAATACACCGTCTGGATCGAGTGTTGGTTGACAACCGATGGACCGACTTAGATCTCATCACTAACCTCTTCTACCATAACACCACGAAATCGGAACACTCCCCCTCCTGATGGAGATCAGCAGCAACTCCACCTAGATAAAAAAAACTTTTCGCTTCCTGAACTTCTGGAGACATCACCCTAATTTCAGAAACACCATGGCCATCGTGGAGATCTATCAACAATCCAGAGCCCCTCATCCGTGTCATAGTCAAGCTCAAAGCCACAAAGGGTACATTATCGGCTTGGAGCAGACTCGCTTTTGGTAATATTTTCCAAGCTATCAATACAGCTGAAGATGACGTCACTCGTGCTGAGATCCTGTTCGCCGCAAACAGGTCGCCGGAAGCACGCACCGTCCTGAACCTTACCAAAGTGACTCAAGTCCAGGCTGAAGGTCGAGACAAAATTCTGGAAGCAAAAAGCCAGACTGTGTAAAGGGTCGCAAAAATTAGCTCAATCTTCACCAAATCTTAGACGACAACGACATCCTCCTCAAAGAGTAGAATAGCATTAACATGGCGGCCGCAAACTTCTACACCAAACTTTTCTCCAAAATAAATGCCATTAAAGATGAGGCTTTCCTGATTAAGGTCCCCTGCCTGATCAGCGAACAGGAGAATGTCATGTTGTTAACCCTCCATTCCAAGAGGAGGTTAAGTCAGCTTTCTGGTCCACTGACGATCACAACGCTCGCGGACAAGATGGTTTCTTTGGAGCTTTCTTTCACTCTTGTTGGGAGATCATTGGGCCTGACTTTTACGATGCCGTGGTAGCATTTTTCCCCGGAGCCAACTACCCCAAAGCCATCTCCCGGGCCAACCTTATCCTAATCCCTAAAAAGACAACCCGGAGACATTCAAAGACTTCAGACCGATCAGCCTATGCACCTTCACCGACAAAATCATCTCCAAGATATTGCGAACGCATGTCCATCTTCTTTCCAAGATCATCTTCGAGGAGCAGAGCGGCTTCGTCCCAGGTCGGAACATCACCGATAACATCATACTCGCTCAGGAGTTGATCACTTGCATGAAATTCCCATCTAGGGGGTAATGTCGCCATCAAACTTGACATAAAAAAGCCTATGACCGTCTGGACCGGCAATTCATGATTTGGGTATTCAGAGACTTCGGGTTCTCGGAGACTTGGATCGACATCGTCTTCAGGTCCGTCAACAACTCTAGGTTCTCTACGGTCATCAATGGGCAAACCGACAGTTTCTTCAGATCCAGTCGGGAGTCTGTCAAGGGGATCATTATTTGCCACCATCTTTATCATCGCAGTCGAAGCGCTCAGCAGAAACCTCAACAACATGGCGAACACCCCTAGATTTATCACTATCACACCACCACATGATGCCCTCTCATTACACATTTGGCATATGTCGATGACATCCTCATCTTCTCTTCCGGAGACATCGGGTCGGTGGAGGTGATCTGCATCACTCTCGTGAAATATACCAGATGCTTTGGCCAACGTATCAACACTGACAAAAGCGTCATCTACACCCACCAAAACGTTGACCAGAATTATTTGTCAACCTCACCAACATAACCTCCTCCACCACCGCATACCCACCGTTCTTCTACCTGGGATGCCCGCTGGTGTACAAAAAATCGAACTCTGGCATCTTCGAGGGTATGGTGAACAAAATCAAAGAAAAATTGAAGGTTGGCACAACGCGACCCTCTCCCGAAAGACAAGCTAATCTTTATCAAGCATGTCCTATCTTCCATCCCCATCTACACCCTAGCAGTGTGATCCCCCCAAGAAAGTCCTTTCTGAGATCGAGTCCATTTTCGTCAACTTCTTTTGGGGCCACAGCAACGGCAAGGACAAGCACCACTGGGCCAGCTGGGACACTATGGCCAAACCCACCGATGCGGGAGGACTTGGCTTTTCCAGACTAGTGCACATCATCGATGCATGTTCAATGAAGTTGGGGTAGAAGCTGCGCATAGACAACTCCATATGGACTAGATTTATGAAGGCCAGATATTTCCCACATTCTCATCCCGTGACTGTCGTCGCCAATAATCGATCCTCTGCATCCTGGTGCCGGATCCTTCATGGCTGCCACCTTGCTGAACCATTATCATCGAGAACCTTGATAACCTTCAGTGGTCCCTCACGCCCGACGGCTCCTTTATCATAGCCTCTGCCAAGTTGAAGGCGAGAAGCACCGACCCGCTTGCTCCGTTGATCGCTCCTTTCTAGTACTCCTGCTTCCACAAAAAAATGGGATCATATCTGGAGATCATATCACGGAAATTACCTACCGACTACTCCGTTACCTTCATCGGCTACAGCTTAGCATCAAAGTGTCATTGTTGCACCTCACACCAATCAGAAACAACAGAACACATCCTTCTCTATGGCGACATCGCTATCCAATTATGGTCTAGTCTTTTCAGCGATATGGCAAGGCCACCATATTGGGAGCTTCAACGATCTCCTTGCAAGGCCACCCATATTGGAGCTTCAACGATCTCCTTGCCAGCTGGAGATCCTCTCATGGGCATCAGATCATCGCAGCCGTTGGCATTTGGGTGCTATGGAAGAAAAAGAAACAAATTTTGGTACGGATGCCACTAATTCAACCTTCAACAGCTTCTCAGGGAAGTCCTTAGGCAATGTCTCCACATCCGCAGTAGATGCTCTCATGCACCTGCATGTTTTTGGCAGGCGTTGATCTAGTCTGACTGTCACTTTTTGTTGTGCTGGTCTTTTTTGGTTCCGTGTTTGGGCTTCCTTTCGCGCTTGGCGCGCTTACTTGATAGGCTAAAGCATT